>PISX010003039.1:16736-146324 GCA_004024625.1 Mellivora capensis
CTTAAAGGAAATGCTTAAAATATTAATTTTTGTTATTTTAGGATTATAGTCACTGCCTAATTTTTTGCTTTCTACTTTTTGGTATTTTCCTATTTTTCCTTTAAAAATTTATGTCTTTTATACAGGAAGAGATTTTTTTTTAAGATTTTATTTATTTATTCAACAGACAGAGATCACAAGTAGGCAGAGAGGCAGGCGGGGGCGGCGGGGGTGGGGGAAGCAGGCTCCCTGCTTAGCAGAGAGCCTGATGCGGAGCTCGATCCCAAGACCCCGGGATCATGACCTGAACTGAAAGCAGAGGCTTAACCCACTGAGGCACCCAGGCACCCCAGGAAGAGATATTTTTAAAGAAAAAGGAATGAAAAGAATAAGAGCATGCTAAAAATTCTCATTAACGATAACAAAGCCACCTACGAAGTAAAACAGGGACCTCCTTCTATTTGATCTTTTATGGGAAGATAAAATAAGATGAGGGCAACTTTTTAAAAAAAAATTTTTTTTATTTATTTACTTGACAGACAGAGATCACAGGTAAGCAGAGAGGCAGGCAATGAGAGAGAAGGAAGCAGGCTCCCCGCAGAGCAGAGAGCCAGATGCAGGGCTCGATCCCAGGACCCCAGGATCATGACCCAAGCCGAAGGCAGAGGCTTTAACCCATTGAGCCACCTAGGCGCCTCTGAGGGCAACTTTTTATGTTGCTCCTCAAACAGGTTACCCAAACCCAAAGCAAGTGAATCATAAAGATACCGTACATCATGAAGAAAGACAAAAAGTGAGGGGAGGGGGCAATCTCCTATGAGAGAAGGCTGACCCGGTTCAGCCAACCCTGTCCTATCACTTGTCTCCAGTGCGTACATGCAGACAACTGGGGGATATGGAGGACCTAAGGAGAATCTTTGTAATCATGAATCATTGGTCTGTCCTAAGGAAGAACGCTTTAGCTGGCAATTGCTGAGGACATGAAAATACACCACTCAAATTTTCTAATGAAGGGAGCATAACCATCACATTGGGCCAAGATCAGGCTTTCCACTGGCTGCTCCCAGACCCATGACTGAGCTGCATCAGGAAAACTAAGGCAGACCCATTCCTGACAGCCTTGATGAAACTTTCTTAGAACTGCACTGAAGTTTAAGACCTTCTTCCTTTCTGCCCTATCTCCTCCACAGAGATCAGACCAGCATGAGAGTCTGGTGGCTCTTGCAACCTTCTCCAACTCCCACCCCTTCCCTCTTATAAGCATTTCCCTCCATAAAGCCCTTGAACATCTCACCCCATCTTGGCATCTGCTTCTCTGGACCTGGACAAACACACAAACTCCATCTAGTCATCCATCTATAGAATCCAATAACAGACCATACACAGAGATTGAGGGTGCTAGCTATGTAAGAGTGGATGGGTATCTCATATCCCAGTGGAACATCTGTTTATGCAGTAGACTGACTGATTGGGTTTTAATCCCCATCTTGACATCAGGAGAAGAAAACTGCAAAGATTTGGGAAACCCCAAAAAAGTGGGTAGCCTTTGAACCATCTACTCTCCTACCAGTTGGTATAAGTTTCTCATGAGTCAAGAATATTGCAGCATGTAGATGGATTTGAATGGTGTCACTTGTACCCATATAATAGATTTAAATTCAGATTTACTCAGATTTGAAGGTGATGAGAATTCAAAGGGATCCTGTCACCAGCTTCAAAGTTGTGTAAGGGCCTGAGGAAAGTCTGGGAGAAGGTCTCTGGAAAGGATCTGAGAGCAGCCTCCCAAAGATGACAGCAGTCCTGAGCTGACAACCAGGGAGCTGGGACCTCAGGCCTACAACCACAAGGTTGTCCTGCCAACAGCCTGAATGACCATGGAAGTGGGCTCTTCAAGATCCTTTAGTTAAGTGCCCAGGGATCACATTCTTTTAAGCACAAGACCCTAAGCAGAGAACCCAGGTGCCATGCCTGACTTCTGACCTAAAGAAACAATGATAAAATAAATGAGTGTCGTCTTAAGCCAATAAGCTTGTGGTTATTTGTAATGCAGCAAAAGAAAATTAATATAAGGAGATTCAACAGCACATATTTGATAGCAGTAATTGGGAGGGGTAAACCATTTTGCTCGAGCTTCTAACAAGTTCAGAATGTTCAATAAAGTAATTACAAAGGCTCTATTATCAAGTTTGTCTTGATATTACTAAATGAATATGTGCAAGTGTTTTATTAGCAAATTATATCAATTACTGTACAATGTAGTAGCTGAAAATTTCCTAGTAATCAATTACCTCAAATTATAACTATTTTGGGCTCTGGGTGGCTCAGTCACTTGAGCATCCAACTCTTGATTTCAGCTCAGGTCATGATCTTGGGGTTGTGAGATCAAGATTCATGTCAGGCTCTAAGCCAGGCATGGAGCCTGCTCGGGATTCTCTCTCTCCCTCTCCTTCTCCCTCTGCCCCTCCCCAACCCCACCCTCACTAAAAAAAAAAGTAACTGTTTATAACCAATCCGCCCGTTCCCTACGGCGTTGTGTTTAAACTACCATATAGATGTCTCACCCCAAATTAATGGCACAATATTTTTAATAATCAACAATCCCCCTAGTTCCTGGAAGGAGGCAAGAAAGAAAGAAAAACAAATACAAGGTAGTCTATTCTTGAGTTGGCCATAGCCTCATAAGAAAATAAAGCTGGTTTCTTCTTCATGTAGGACTTCTCCAGAAAGACCACATGGAAACCTGCAGTTCAACACAGTCCTGCGGCAGAGAGAGGGAGCAGAAATTATCTGCCAGTTCCTTTCTATCTCTTGTACCTCAATGGTCAAAAACCCCAGAAGTGTTTCTGGGAGTCAGCCCCTAGGATAGTCAGATCCCACATCACTTTCCAATGATTCTTCCAAGCATGGATATGGTAGAAATTCCAGAAGATGGGGTTCCTGCAATTCCTGCCCGGTAAGCATAGAGAAACAAAGCTCACCCTGGGAAGGCTAGGACAACTGACAGTGTTAAGAGGTAGGGTAATGTGGTCACTGGTTTCCACTGAGGAAGTGGCATGGACCCAGAGGGTGGAGCCAGGCACATCTGGAGAGGTGCACTAACTTGGACCTCACAGCCCCAAATGTGATGTCTGCACCGCACCACCCTTCCTTCCACACTATTATCTTGACAACTAGGTAATATAGAATTGACTCATTCCCCCCACCACCACCAACTGCTTCTAAGAAACAGCTACTTCTTGCCTTTGATGATCACCCTTAATTTAGGGTTCCTTCATCTGGTTTACATTTCTTCCCAGAAAGCACTCAATGCCCTTATTTCCAAACCCCCCTCTGTACATGAAGCTATTTCTTTCCCACCAATTTTTGTAATCCATTCTGGAAAACACACCCAGAGGCCCTGGGCTTCTGCCCATTCTGCTTTTCATTATTGCAATTGCAGTGTGGTTAAACCAGTAATGTCAAAACCATGTGTGTGTGTTTGCAATGCACTCTACTCCAAAGCTTGATAAGAGTGGGCTTAAACACACACACAGGCACACAGAGACACACACTTCTCTTCTGGGTAGTGCAGTGTTTGGGCAGAAGGATGATGATATCTCTTGGAAAGGAGGAGCAGAAAGGAAAAGCATGGGTCTGAAGTATAAGCCTTCAAATTTCAAAATGGGAAATCTTCCAAAACCAGTTGCATTAAACTCTTTTGTGCAGGGGGACAAAAACCTTATGAGGAGCAGGAAATTTTAAAAAATAGGCCACTAATAAATATAAATATTTTTCCCACAGATAAATCAAGCTTTGAATGCTTTATCCAAGGCCTTCTTTTGACATTTCCGGGATTCTTACATTTATATTCAATTCATCAAAAATTATCCCCAAGTGACCACACAATCACTTCTTATGGTTTTTCTTCTTTCCTCTTGATTAGTTTTTTCTCTTCAGATCTTTGGCTAACTGTTTTGCTACTGTTAGCAGAACTGAAGTTCCTACCGGGGTTAAAAGAAAGAACCACGAGTAGCAATGCTGTGTGCTCAAGTTTTTTCACCCTGAGTAGGAAAGGACCATTTATGGATTGATCTCCCCATCAGAGAGCCATGTCACCCAATCTCCCTGTTCTGCAACTTGCCACAAGATTGATGGTAAATATAATATGTATGAAAATGAAGGAGGAAAATGTATGCAAAGCTTCAGTGGTAGTGCAGGGGGCTGGAAACGATGTTGTGCAGTACATCATTTCATCTGAATTTCTCATTTTCAGGACATTGACTCTAAAATTACTGCAGTCGTAGTGTTTAATGTTCCTGTATTGGGATTCCAGGGTTTAAAAAAAATGATTTGAAGCCAGAAAAGCAAGACTGACTTATTTGGACCTATGCTATGGTGTGACAAAAAAAATTGCAAAAAAAATAAGAAATCCTATAAACACACACATTTATTCTCCTTCGCACATATCTCTCTCTCGCACATACACACACATAGAGACTTACAGCGAGTTTTTTACTATATTCAGTAGAATACCAAGCTGGTTGCCAATAAAAGAGGGAATATAACATAATAGTAAGCTAATGAAGCTTAAGTTCCAAGACCCTAGAAGGTCAGAAGTTTTTTTGTAAAATTTGTAAGAAGCTATTTTAACCAAAATGGTTAAGATTGCTGTCTTTCTTCATTCCAATTTTCCTTCTGTTTTGGAAGGCATTAGATCAGTCATGACCATGTGGGAGATCCAGCTAAGAGAAAGCGTAGTTGAGGATATGTTTCTTCTGTGTTTAGGATAAGAATAAAGTGGATTTAGATGGTTCTAAGTCACTTCTGTATTGGTTATGTGATTGGCTAGGGTTCTCATAGAGCAAAGGCTTCCAGGAGCACTCAGCTAGCCCCTGAGTAACACAGAGGTACAGAGTAAGAGATTTCTCCTCAATATAAACATGTATTTCAGGACCAGGAGTGCACTAGGTAGTCCAGAAGAAGCCAGGTTTGAAATGCACAGTACCAAAAGCTAATCTATGGACAATTCTCACCATCAGATCTATGATAAGGTAAGTAGAAGATTCAGATATCATTGATCCTCATCAAATCACAAGTTTTCTCCTTGACAAAGATTTTTCCAAATTGGATAATAATTCTAAAAATTTATGTGATATGAGCCTAATAAGCTGTGACATTGAAAAAATACATTTCAAATCAATAATTTTTTTAGAACTTCAACCCTGCTACCAAAAAAAGAAAAAAAGATGAGTTTCCTTTCTATTCCCTCTATGAAAAGGATTTTGCTAAATTGGTGTCATATGAAGAGGCCAAGATTATGAGCCAGGAATGTATTTTTGTTGTTTGTGTTATTTGTCAGATTTTTTGAAGATGTAATTGGTTATGATTCTTTTCTCATTCTAAATAAATGTTCTCTTTTACCTAATTTACTATTCATGATTCCCATTCTCTTAAAGAATGGCATCAGCTTCAGGCCCCTCCAGATCTGCCCTCTATCTGACTCACAATCTCAGAGCCAGCTCAGATCAGGCTTCCACCCACGCGGCTTCTAACATCCACACAGATGGTGAGGCTCAGTGCCTTCCTTCACCTCCTGAGATCCACAGGCTTCCATTCTGCATCCCTTTAGGGATCCTGGACTGTGGCCAAATCTTGTTCCTTGTCCTCATGTGGAACTACTCCATCTCCAAAGCCTGAAATTCCAAAGTGCTTACCTGCAAGTCAGTTCATACAGATCAAACTCTACGTTTCTTCCAATTCCTTCTACATGCATACCTACACACACATCCCATGGAAGGTCTTCGTACATGGTATTCTCCTTCCTTGCCTGCCTCTTCTCTTCCTCACCTTCCATCTTCATCCCTATTGCTCACTCCAAATTCTCCATGTTAGGTAAACCTCTCTGAATTTTGTTCTTCTACTCTATACTTCATAGAAATCCCTCCCAAAATCAACCTGGTTACCTTTATTTACGTTTAATTGCTGTGTAATATTTCCCAGTGGAGATATATCAGTATAAAGTCAGCATTTCCCCTTCGATGTCCATTCAGTTTGTTTTCTGTTTTCTTCTGTTTGGAGTAGTATGAATGATCCTGCAATCAAGATTCTTACCTATATCTCAATGTTATTATATCCATAAGATTCCCAGTTCTTGGACTGGTGGTTGAAAAGGCACACTTAGGGACGCCTGGGTGGCTCAGTTGGTTGGACGACTGCCTTCGGCTCAGGTCATGATCCCAGAGACCCAGGATCGAGTCCCGCATCAGGCTCCCAGCTCCACGGGGAGTCTGCTTCTCCCTCTGACCTTCTCCTAGCTCATGCTCTTTCACTGCCTCTCTCTCAAATAAATAAATAAAATCTTTAAAAAAAAAAAAAAAAAGAAAGAAAGAAAAGGCACACTTATATATGTTTTTTATTTTTTTAATTTCCATAGAGGCTGCTACGATGCTTCCAGAAAGACTGTAACAATTCACATTTCTGTGAGCAGACTTTGAGAACCCCTTCTCCCTGCCTCCTTTACAGCAATATTACTGCAGATATTATTGCTCTTTTGAATGTCTGCCAGTCTGAAGTGTAAGATACTTACACTCAAATTTTCTTTTCTGCGACCACTAGTAAATTTGAGCATTTTTCACTGATTAACTAAATAGACTTAGATTTAGCTCTTCTGTGAGTTGCCTATTCATATCCTTGATCAAATGTGGGAAATCATTCGTTTTTCTTCTCATTGATTCTCAATCCTACTTGTACATCATAAATAATTATTTTGCTATGCTTGTTGCAAATATTTTTTCTAAATCTACCATATTTCTCCTGTGTTTGTAGTTTTTATGTATTTAAATAATCTACAATGCTATATAACATGGTCTCAGGGTTTCTGGAATTGGCTTTAGAGGTCTCTTTTATTCCTTGGTTACATATAATCTCTTAGATTATCTTCTAAAATGATGACAGTTTATTGCTTATTGAAATCTTAAGGCCACCTGGAATTTGTATTTGTGTACTTTGTGTTATAGGGTTCAACTTTATCTTTTTCTAGAAGGATAGCAGCTATCTCAGCACTATCTGTTAAATGAATCATTCCTTTCCTACTGAATTAAAGTACCACCTTTATCATACAGTAATTCTTCACATATTCCAGAATATATTCCTGATTCTCTATTCTAGTCTACTGATTAATTTATTCTTTGTCAATACCATACTGGTTTTTAATTTAGTAGTTTTGTTGACTATATTGATATCTAATAAGCAAAGTATTCCCTAAACATTCTTTTTCATACTTTTCTTAACATTTCTTGGGCATTTACTTCTCTACATGAAATTTGACATGTTTTTATTAAGTTAAAAATGGTTTGAGGGTCTACCGAAATTATACTAAATTTAGACAATCATTTGGGGTGATTTGACCTTTTAGGATATACTTTTTCTCTATCCAAGAATGTGGTATGCACTTTTATTTGTTCAGATTTATTTCATGTTTCTTCATATAGGTCCTTTACTTTTCATGCCAAAGGTATTTCTAAATAGTTTGTAAATTTTTTAATATTTTATAATTTTATGTCACTATTTTGACTGAAATACTTTTCCCACTTCCATTCCTAGGTGTCATTATTAGTGCAGAGGGGAAAAAAATCTCCTTCATTTTCAATTATTATTGGACCCACTCACTTACAAAAACTGTATTAATTCTAATGAGTTTTTATTAGAGCCTACTGGGTTTTCTGAGTATACTATTACATCTGCAAAAGGGAAGAAAAAAAAAAGGTGGCATCAATCATCTCAAGTCGTGTAGCACCAAGTAGTGTCTCATACTTAGCGAGCACTTCATAAATGCTTTAAGAATGAATGAACAAATGAATTAATGAATGAGCAAATGAAGTGGGTCAGAGGTTATCCACATGGAGCATTTAAGGTTCTTTCTATTGTAGCACCATTCCAATGAATTCCTGATCTTCCTTTGGAAGGCCACACTCAGTTCTTTGTTAGAAACCACATAAGTTTCCAAAATAGTCAAACAGACGATGAGTAAGTATGATGGCCACAGGAAATAAGTTCCGATTAGAGAAGCATCTTCCTGAGTGAGTTGCAGTAAATTCCTTTAAAGGTTCTTGAGTTCCTCTTTTCATTTGAGCTAAGAGAAGAGACTGCATGGGGAGACTTTGTTACTGTGACCAGGAAAGAAGCAACAAGCTGTCTTTTCACCTGAGAGTAATTACAAGGCTTAAGGAAGTATACTAATGCTTTTGTTGGCTGAGGGCAGGCAGTTAGCAAAGGTTAACCTGCAGGAGCATTTCAGTGAAGGGTCCAGAAACAAAGACCCCACCCACCCAAAAAAAAGGCACCCTGGGAAGCTTTCTAAATCTAGGAAGACAGTCAAAAACAAAGTCTGTCTTGGTAATTGATGGAAAACCAAAGAGATGCCAATTTATGTATAGGCGATTATGTTCAATTTAGTCCTGATCCACATACTACCTCCGTAGTTAGGCCTCACAAATATTGCATAATGGAACTAAAAGCATGTGCTCTCTTATCTAACCTCTGTAGTCAACCATCCTTATGAAGAGCCAAGCCACTAGGCCTGTAATCTCAACCATAGTGATTCACCTTATGGCAGCTATTAGAATTCTAGGCATAATTTATTGCTGAGGTATTTAACCATTATCTATGTTGCATACTTGAAATCCCAACTCAACTAAGTGTCAATCTGAGTCATAATAAATAATAAATAGGCCCCCCAAATGTTAGAAGCTTCTGATTTGATGCTATAAGAACATCACTTAATCCTGGAAGAGGTTTTCCAACAAACCACAATAGCTTCCTGCTCTTTCACAAAATTAAAATATACATATACAAATTTATGAATGCACATGAAGAATTATCCACTGTAAGAAACACCTCTGTTTTGCAAAAAAGACAGAAATGATGATCACCAGGCTGGAGAGCAGGATGCAAAGTGCTCTCCTTAAATTACCAGCAAGAACACCAAGTACTAAGACAATGAGAAGAAAAGGGTATGATCAAGATGTGGAATAAGCACAAACTCTGGCACGCATTACAAGAGATGGTTACCCAAAGGGTGGCCAAACTGTTCTTCTAGGGAAAACAAAATGTCTCTATTAGAGAGTCTAAAGGGAAATCCCTTGAGAGGAAGACAGAGGACCAGTGTAGTAATTGGCTAGATAATCCCAACTACTGCATCCGAGCTAACAGCACAAAGCCAAATGAGGAGCATCAGCTTCCACGCACACACCAGGCTATTAGGGAAGTCTGATGCTTTGAAGCATCTCTTCACATTTTTAGTTGATGAAAGGTTTATGAAGAAAATGTATCCCTCTAAATAAGCCTAGTCCTGCAAACACACGGGTGCATTGGTGATGTGGCTCAGGTCTTTAATTTGCTTTGTGTAGCAGCTGGCACCCTGATGTTTAGCCTTTGCTGACAAGGCTAGTCCTGATTGAAGTGCTCCTGCCCTTCTCTCTGAGGATCTGCATCCTTCTCATCTATTGTGGGTCTGCCAGACTTAGAATCATTTTCTTGCCTGTCAGACCATGCTTCAATTCTTTTGATCACAATGACATAGAACTTGAAGATACCAAGAGACAGACCTCTCAGAAAGTGTCACATGACCTTAATTCCCTATCAAAGGCAATGCTAGGAAGAGCACAGATATTACCCATACTGCCACCTGGCCTCTGCCCAGCAGTGAGAACCTTCAATCATCCAAATGGTCCTGAGTCCCCGAGCTTGCCTCTTCACTCAACAACTGGGATAAACAACAAAGGGCTCTTCCCTGCAGGCCAGAATAGGGCTCCTGAAGATGACCAAAAGGTCACTCTAGCAAACAGAAGGGGTGCTCTTTATTTTCTCTGGAGCAGAATTGTGATTTCAGATTAAGGAAAGCCAATTACAACACCCCTTTGTCCGTAGAATGACCATTCAGTCATGTTTGCCTCCAACAATCCTGGTTTACAACTGTTGTCCCTGAGTAATTATTTAGAGCACACCCTTGTACTCTCAAGAGTGTTCCACTTTGGAAAATAAGTTATATGGTCGACCTACTAACTTAGGACGCCGAGGACAGACTCCTCCTCGGTTCATCCACGGCAGCACCTGCATCAACAAAGACAAACAGGGTGCCTAAGTCCAGAGACGTGGAGCAGCAGGTTAGGGATTTAGACGTGGTACTCCTTCTCCTTTGGTGCAGATAGTGAGCTTATCTTTCTGTAAGGCTGCATATTGCTGAAGAAAAACAGCCACAATCTGGAGGTTTCCTTTGTCCCCATTAAAAGGAAAATTTGTTATCTGACTCTATCAGTCAGGATCCCACCAGGAAAGAGATGACCCCTGAACTAGAATAATTCAGAGAGATTATTTATGACAGTGTGAATGAAGCAGGACCACAAGGAATAGGACAGAAGCCAGACTGTTATCACCAATGGCTATGGGAAGGAGGGAGGGAGAGCATCTTGTAGAGCTATCCCTTGAAAGGAGGAGACTCCTCATGACATAGTTCAAACCTACCCTCTCTTATGAACCAATCCCACTATAGTCTGGCCCAGAGAATGCCACCCTAAAGCCCTAGACCAAACTGCACCACACCTCCGTCACATATACATTACAATTTCGCTTCCTATGTGCCTTTTTACAGTTCAAGTATGTCCTGTCTCTTCACAAAATCCACAAAATCCATGAAAGCAAAGACCTTTCTTACCTCTGCATCACGAGCACTGCCACTCCAGGGGTTCTGAAACTTCTGTTTTTCCACTATAACACATGAAATCAGTGACATTCACATAGAAGACATAATTCCCACCGTGCTCCGCCATTTCTCTACCACTTGAGAAAGCATAGCAGAATATAGATGAGTGGGGCCAGATTATTTTACAGAAAATCTTGAGTCTGCTCTTTTTGATATAAATTATATGTACACTTTGATAGTCTGTTACTATTAGCTGGTGTCTGGCATGTCTCACAACGGCTCTTGAACACTCTGTGTGATAATGGCACCAGTGCATGATCTGTGTCATGGTGAAAGGAGAACAGAAATCGTGGAAGAACGGCTGTTGGCATCATTTCAGACACAGGTGTAGGACCACAGAAGAAACCCCAATCCCAATATGCTGTTGTTGGATCTTGAGAGCGATTATCCATGTATAAAACCAACTAAATGTAGCTAAACTTGCCTTATACACTACATAGGCCAACCAGGAATTTTACAGATGATGAAATCAGGATATGTGATCTTCCCAGAATCACACAAGATACTAATCAAGGTCATATTGGGAACCCAAAATAAATCAAAGGCCTCAAACAAAACAAAACAAAAACTCTACTCTTGCCTGGGAATTAATAAAGTTATTTGTACTTACTAAATGCAGATATTTACTAGGTGCCTACCTTGTAGCAGGTAATGGGGATACATAGTAAACCAAACCAAACAAAACAAACGTAAAACCCTGTAGTCAGATGAGGGGAACATCTTATCTAGCTCAGAGAAGACTTTCTTATAATTTTTTTTAAAAGATTTTATTTATTTATTTATTTGTCAGATAGAGAGAGAGAGCGAGCACAGGCAGAGTGGCAGGCAGAGGAAGAGGGAGAAGCAGGCTCCCTGCCGAGCAAGGAGCCCGATGTGGGACTCGATCCCAGGACGCTGAGGTCATGACCTGAGCCGAAGGCAACCGCTTAACCAACTGAGCTACCCAGGCATCCCAAGAAGACTTTCTTGTAATGCTTAAGCAGAGATGTAAAGAGGAGTCACGTGGGTCCCTACAACAAGTGTTCCCAGGCAGATGCAGGCAGCTGAGCAGTATGTCCTCGGCACATTCCAGAGGAAAAGGCCTTCGTGAGTGCCCTGGAGGGGAAACAAGGGTCAAGAGGCTGGCAATGAGCTGAGAGGTTTGGGGTTTGGGAGGCACTTCGCATAGGGTTTTAAGATGGAAAATTACTGAAGGGCTTCAACAGAAGAGGACTATAATCTATGTTTTTAAACTATGAGCCCAGCTAGTATGTGGAGAAGAGACTTGGCAGAGCAAGTGAAGAAGCAAGGAGGGGGTTAACAGAATCATGTAGGAAGAGATGGGGAGCAGTTTGGACTAGGGTGATAGACGTGAGGCAAAGAAAAGTGGTCAGATGCCGAGCATATTGTGACAGTATCGCTGAGAGGATTTGAGGATTGACTGGATGTGAAATGTGAAAGAAAGAAGGAACTGACAGTTGACGCCCAAGCTTTTGGCCTGAGTAACTGAAAGATTGAAGTAGACATTTACCAAGAAAGAAGAATGAGAGAACAGCAGCTCTGGAGAGGAAGGTCAAGTGTCTTTTTGAACATGCCAGAAGAGACGTGCCTCTAACAAATAGAAATGGGATGTCCTACAGGCAGCTAGACTCAGAGGTGTGGGGTTCAGAAGAGAGATTGGGGGTCATATGCACAGAGGTGGCATTTTGAGTCATAGGACAAGATGGAAAGGCAGACAGAAAATAGTGCCCTAGACTGAGTCCAGGTTCAAATATTGTGTTGCCCTTTCCAAACATCACATTTGCACGTTCACTTGGACTTTGCACAGATAGTGTCTCTTACTCTCCAACAACAACTGAAGGACAATTCGCTGGTAGAATGTCAATGAGCCTCTCCTTCCTGCTTAGGGAAGCAGCAGCCTGTTCACCAGCTTCAGCAAGCAGGCAGAGGCCTTTTAAAGAAGCCAGTCCAGCAAGAAGAATGGTGAAGGGGTCAAAGAAAGCACCCCAGAGACCAAGGAGCACTGCTACTGTGTGTTGGTTGGGTAGGAGAGGCGGAACACCTCGAGGGCCTTTCCCAGACATTGCTCACTAGGCTGCCCCCAAAATGGAGTATGTACAAGGAAAGAGGCAGAATCAAACCAAGTCAGCAGCTGAGCAAACTTCCTCATTTGGGGCACAACCTGAAGAAGGACAGAGTCCGTTCATGCCCTAGGCCATGATGACTATGCCCTTCATGCTATAAAGGGCAATGACCAGCTAAAGTGGAATGCAGGACTGAGAGCTACAGATGTTTGGGTTGAACCATTTTTGTTGCCAAGGACAGAATGACAGCAGCAGGCCCTGACACTCAGCTGAAACACTTCTGGGAAAGCCCTGACAGATTATTTCATTTCTCAGAGACCTCCTCTTCACTCTGAATCAGAAATGGTTAACTGGATCTCTTTTATGGAGAAAAAAATTCAGAAATAACTTAGGAAGAATTATTTTCTGAGTAAAAATAGCACCACCACATTAAGTTTTAGACAGTTAAAAATAGGTACACTCCCATTGTGATGAACTCAAGGAACTTGCCAATTATTTTAATTAACTAAATTGGTGCTAAAATTAACACATTGCTAGAAACCAGGTTCCAGGTTGAGGGATCGGGAGAAGAAAGAATGCCAACATCCAGCTTCTGCTTAACAAATCCACAAGCAAAGGGATTAAACCCGGCAGGGGGAAAAAATGTCACGAATGCACACACACATACATACCCCCTTTTCACTCATTAGATTTCTGGGCTTTTGTTATATATGGTTTATTGTAATTAATTATTTGGAATATGGGTGATGGCACCCAATTAAATGGCTAGTTCTTCTAGGCAAAGTGTATAAATTACTGAAGAAAAACCACTTCTACTGGAAGAACAAACCAACTAGGAAGAGCTCAGTTAAATTTACTCATCCACAAAGCAGGAAGCACAGTATCAATTTCTCTTATTATTTCAGAGACTATAATCTGGACAGCCACTCTATCAAATTATTATTGCACATAACTGACTAAACCCAGAAAAACAAAGCCCGGTATGCAGGCTATAACACAACAACCATAAATAATCATTTTGAAATTAGACAGAGATAGAGTTCCATATCCTAGCTCTACAAATTTCCAGCTGTGTGACTTTGGGCAAGTTGCTTTGTTTCTCTGTGTCTTTGTCTTCTCTGCTAGAAAATAAAGATATAACACCTATCTCATAGGGTTAGGAGACCTGAATGTCATGATAAACATACAGTCAGTCCTTAGTGCATACTGAAAAGTAGCTATTAACCATTCATATAATGAAGGATCCAAAACATGGATTTAATTTTATTGTCTACAAAGGATTCTTATAATGATATTTATTGTAATGATATTCAAATGAGAAAGACAAGCAAAAGACATCTAGGATCCCAGTGCAGCTATCCAGGGGGTTCTCTGATAAACTCAGATCTCTCTCTAATGGGCATTTAAGAAAAAGCAAGGATACAGAAGCAGAGCAAACTGTTTTTAGCAGCATTAACCAAGTTCTTGGTAAGATAACATGCAAAATGAGCTGAGGTTTGCAAAGAAAAAATGACAAAGACAACAGAAATAATTTTTAAAGTTTTCTCACTGAGGAAAAAGCGTATGATACTGATTAAATACTCCAAGACACCTTTGATATTCTGGTTAAAAATTGCAACTTGATTGGGGCACCTGGGTGGCTCAGTGGGTTAAAGCCTCTGCTTTCGGTCCTGGGATCGAGCCCCACATCGCGCTCTCTGCTCCACGGACAGCCTGCTTCCTCCTCTCTCTC
Organism: Mellivora capensis; assembly: GCA_004024625.1. Lineage (NCBI taxonomy): Eukaryota > Metazoa > Chordata > Mammalia > Carnivora > Mustelidae > Mellivora > Mellivora capensis. The sequence continues at coordinate 31,249 of PISX010003039.1, forward strand.
CCTGCCTGCCTCTCTTGCCTACTTGTAATCTCTGTCTGTCAAATAAATAAATAAAATCTTTAAAAAAAAATTGCAACTTGAAAATTTAAAAGATGGAATGATACCTAAGAACAAAAACAAAAAAATGATAAAAATCAGTTCAATGGCAGAACTTGGATGACTTTGTCTTCAATGTCCTGAGGGAGAGTGAGGCCCTTCTGTCCTAAAAACACTGATGACACCTGTTCCCTTATCCATATTCCAGCAAGGAAAGACTTCTGGCTGCCGGGAAAGCTGTGCATGGTAGGCCAAAGGATTAACATATTCTGATATATGTAGCCAAGATGTGAGAATTTTTTCGTCAATGTTTAAGAAAATTATTACATTGGATCCACTTACTACTTTGTGATGAAGTATGCATTGATTCGACTGCCAGATTTAGAAAAGAAAAATACAGGGTATTCGATTAAATTTATATTTCAGGAAAACTGGTAATAATTTTTAGTGTAAGTATTTCCCATGCAATATTTGGCAACCCTAACAATGGGCTATCAATAACTTATCACTTTATTTTTTAAAAGATTTTATTTTATTTATTTGTCAGAAAAAGAGAGAGAACACAAGCAGAGGGAGAAGCAGGCTTTCTGCCAAGCAGGAAGCCCAATGTGGGACTCGATCCCAAGACCCTGGGATCATGACCTGAGCCAAAGGCAGATGCTTAACCAACTGAGCCACCCAGGTGTCCCACTTATCACTTTAGCAGAACCTCCTATGAGGAAAAGAATGACTCCATTCAGTTTTAGCAAAGAGCACACATTTTGGGGCATCTGAATGGCTCAGTCAGTTAGGCATCTGCATTTGGCTCAGGTCATGATCCCAGGGTCCTTGGATTGAGCCCTGCATCAGGCTCTCAGATCAGCAGGGAGTCTGCTTCTCCTTCTCCTTCTCCCACTCCCTGCCTTCCACCGTGTTCTCTGGCTCTCTCTGTCACATAAATAAATAAAATCGTTTTAAAAAAAGAACACATGTTTTCTATGGCATTTTTCTCCTTATTTCTGAGGAAGGCATTCATCATTGATTGCTGTCACGGATCTAGTCTACTGCAGTGGTTTTCACACACACCACACACACACACACACACACACACACGTCTTTAGAAAGCAACTTTTGATGTGAAATCCTAATACATAATATAGACTTTGTTTCTAAAAGGAGAAGAATGTCTTTTGGTTGAATGGGGAATTTAAGGGTAGGATGGAGAAAGATGGAGGGTCTACATCTCTGCCCAGTTGGCCTACCTATCCTCTTTGCCCTTACAGTGTCCCCAAGGAATCTTCTTGGCACAAAGGGACTCTAGAAAACAGATAACAGAACATCAATCATATGATCAGTCCCACCAAGTCTTATTTAAAACGGAATGCCCAGATCAACTTGATGTAGGTCTTATCTGTACATCTCCTTTCCCATGCCAGGGTTACTTCTCACTGCAGAAAATATCATCGTACTCCCACAGAAGATACACTCAAGTTCTATTTGACTCATTTAAATCCTTCTTTTGCCAGAACCAATCTATGAGCTGTTTTTTATTTTACAGCAACTCTGCCTGTGACATGAAATTAACACCTAAAACTAGACAAACTCACCTCCACCATTTATCTAATCACCCGATAGCAACAATGCAGGAACGGAAATAAACTTCCAAATGCTAAAATATCCAGGTATCACCTAGATATTTGCTATGATGTAGACATAGCCAGCACTCTTCCCACTTCAGTCCTTTTCCTCAGGGTTGGCTCAGAAAAATATTCTCATCATGGGGGACAAGAAACACTGCTGTCATGCAGAAATTTTTTCCCTCACTCATTTCTATGACCATTTGCAAGGGTGGCATGCCATCTCTTGCAGACCTACCTCCATCTAAAATGGGAGGAATGTCTTTGGACATACTTTTCATGTCTATTCAAATCATTATTCTTTTCCACCACAGAGTACCTTTAATGTACTTCCCTTGACCCCTGTCTGGGAGTAATCATTCATTATGATTTTACCCCAGCCCATTCTCTACAAAGAAGCAGCACTACAGAGCCATTCCCAGAGTACATGGAGAACATCCATAACCATCCTAAAAAGTCAACTGCAGGGGCACCTGGCTAGCTCAGTCTGTAGAGCATGTGACTCTTGATCTCAGGGTTATAAGTTCAAGCCCCCTGTTGGGTGTTAAGTTTACTTAAAAATAAAATCTTTTTTTTTTAAGCCAACTTCAGACCAATTCTGTAGGTTATCTTTCATCTATAAACATGTGCCTGTTCATTTTGCTCATTAAAAGTTACTCACATTAAAAAAAAGCTCCTAAATGTAATGTGAAAAATTGACAGAACATTGCTGAAACCAATTTCAAAAGACCTAATTAAAGCCCTGTTCATGGGTTGGAAGACTCAATACTGTTAAGATGCTAATTCTCTCCTAATTGATCTAGAGAATCAATGCAACCAATTGAAAAACCAAAAAAATGAGCCAAATGATTTTAAAATTCATATGAAATAAAAAAGACAGAAAAACCCAAAGAACCATAATAAAAAAAAAATGTCGGAGGACTAACCACACCTCATCTCAAAACTTATTATAAAGCCACAGTAATCAAGATGCTGTGAGATTCTTATAAAAGTAGACAAATAGATCAATGGAATAGAATAAAAATTCCAGGAATGGATGTAGAAATACATGGATTTCTGATAAAAGGTGGAAAGGAGGAAAAAGAATAATCTTTGCAACAAGTGGCGCTTAAACAATTGTATTGCCATATGCAAAGAAGGAGAAGAAAGGGTAGAACTTTAATCCATGCTTCATGCTTATATAATAGATACACAATAGTTAATTCAGAATGATTCATAGACCTAAAACAATATGAAACTAAACCTGAAACTACAAATTCCAGAAGAATACATATGATAAAATCTTTGTGGTCTTGGGTTAGACAGATTAGATCCAACACCAAAATCACAATCTACAGAAGGAAAAAAAAATTGATAAATGGGACTTCCTCAAAATTAAAGACATCTATTCTTTGAAATATACTTTTAGGGTCATGAAAACACAGGTCATAGACTGAAAGAAAATATTTATAAATCAGGGGCCGCTGGGTGGCTCAGTGGGTTAAAGCCTCTGCCTTCAGCTCAGTTATGATCCCAGGGTCCTGGGATCAAGCCCCGCATCAGGCTCAGCTCAGTTATGATCCCAGGGTCCTGGGATCAAGCCCCGCATCAGGCTCTCTGCTCAGCAGGGATCCTACTTCCCTTCCTCTCTCTGCCTGCTTCTCTGCCTACTTGTGATCTCTGTCTGTCAAATAAATAAAATAAAATCTTAAAAAAAAAAGAAAAAAAATTTATAAATCAAATATCTGATAAAGAACTTAAATCCAGAATATATAAATAACTCTTAAAATCAATAGGAATTAAAACTCAGTATAAAATGGTCAAAAGATTTGAGCAAATCCTTCACCAAAGAAGACATACAGATGGCAAATAAGCACCTGAAAAGATGTTCAGCATCATTAATCATTAAGGTAATTAAAAATTAAACCATAATGAGATACTACTGCATACATATTTAAATAGCTAAAATTAAAAAGACTGAGCATATCAAGATAATTCTGGATTATAAATAATCCAGCTTCTGGATTATTTATACACTTCTGGTGGGAATGTAAAGTGGTACCATTGCTTTGGAAAACATTTTAGCAGTTTCTTAAATAAACATACACCTACTCTGTGATCCAATTTTGAAGTATTGCCCAATAGAACCAAAAGCACGTCCATACAAAGACATGAACACAAATGTTTATAGCAGCTTCACTGCAGTAGCCAAAAACTGGAAATAACTCAAATATCCATCAACAGGTAAGTAAACACTCTGTGGTATACCCATGTAAATGGAGTACTATTAAGCAGTAAAAAAAGAATGAATTAGTACACACAAAAACAAGAATATCTTTCAAAATAATTAATCTGAGTGAAAGGAACCAGAACAAAAGAGTAGATACTGTAAGATTCCATTTACATAAAATTCTAGAAAATGCTAACTAATCTATAATGACAGAAGGCAGATGAGCGGTTCCTGCAGACAGTGGTATGGAAAGGATTACCAAAGGATTTGAGAAAAGTTTTGGGAGGAATGAAATGTTCATCATTTTTATTATGGTGATGGTGTCACATGTGTATACATGTCAAAACCCACAAAACTGACTGTTTTATGTATAGTTTATTGTATGTCAATTATACTTTGATAAAGCTGCTTGAATGAAACTAAAAAAATTTTTTTTAATTACTTGGGAAGAAGAATTAATATTATTTGGTCTAGTGTCTGCTCAGTGACATATTTGTTTAGTTGTTTACAACTGTTTGGCTACCAAGAATTAAGTGCCAAAAGTCTTAATCTGTATGGAACCCATTGGAAACATTAGATGGGGCCCATTTTACAAGTGACAGCACAACACCCAAACCTAAACATATTCAGGCATCAGGTAATATCAATGAGTGAAATGGACCCAGGCACATGACATCTCCACCATTTCATTTACCTTCTACAGTTGCTCAGAACAGCCCCAAAGACTCTTCCCTTTTCTCTCTAAACTCCCCAAATCTCTCATCCTCAAGCCCTCCCCAAGAAACTGTCTATGATCTTTTCTCCATTCTTCCTCTACTTGCCCAGATACATTCTCCAATCATCTGCCAGCCCTCCTGCCGAAGGAGCCTCCAACTTCTCAACTCTGATCTCCCATTCCTTCTAGTTCAGAATTTTTCTATTATCTTAAGTGGCATGACTCAAATCCCAGGAGCCAAAAAGTAAAAATAATCCCATGTGGAAGGAGAAAAAGTAGGGACAGAGAGGCATGCTCATACATTAATAATTTCTTAATTCTAATAACAGAGGGTAGAGAAGAACAGCTTATTTCAAAAAGAAAAGATTGGTCCCAAGATCTGGACCCCTCTGTGCATAGCTTCTCTCCTAGATCCACATCCCAAGTCATTCATTCTCCCAGGCAAAGACACTCAGGTTGGTTTCATTCAGCCTTCCATTCTGACCCTAAACTGCATCCCTGGACCTGACACTCACCACCCTTTTAACCCAGTGTTCCCATTTGCTGTGGCTAGCTTGCCTCTTTTTCTGAACCCTTTCCCCAAGCCACTCAAAAGGAAATGACCAATTTCATCTTTTCTAAACACATTACTGCCACAGCTCCTTCTAAAGTGTCTTTTGCTTGTGTACAATGCCAATGCTTTGTGAACTTAAAGTCTCTGTTTGTTAGGTACTTGCCCATTTTTTGCATATGACTAACCTTGCATATAACTAGGCGGTTAACCTGACCGCCTGCATCACTGCTCTCTGTAGCGTCTGTAAAGTCCTAGAGAACCAGGGATCTGTCTGTGTAATCACTTTTTTCAGCTTTCTTCTCCTGGTCAGCTATGACACTGCCCCGTGGACATGCAAGTATCAAGTATCGTTCACCACTCTACTCTGTCCTCCCATCCCTCCACACTCCTCCCCCTTCATGTCCTGATGTCATCAAACAACTCACAGTGCCCAATGCCACATCCCTAGCACACCACCATGCTCCTTCATTGTCCCAACCATTACCATTACCTGCTGTCTAAAGCAGAGGCTGCCAAGCTTTTTCTGTAAAGGACCCAATAGTAAATATTTTGGGCTTTGGGGGGCCATATGGTCTCTGTCCTTGTATGATTGCGCCATTATAACACAAATGCATAGAAAACACGCAAATGAATGGGTGTGGCTGCATTCCAATAAATCCTTATTTCGAAAAACAAGCAATGGACCAGATTTGGTCTGCAGGCCAAAGCCTGATGTAAAAAAAATCCTCTCTTCCAAACTCCATCTTGCCAGCTCCTGGTGTTCCTAAAAGACTCAGCCCAAGTTCTCTTCCTGAGAGTGCTTTCTCCTATTCCTGGTTAGGTGCACTTTCTTGGTACTGCCATGGTGTATATACTGATTGTATTTTGCAGGGACAAGAAAAGTTTTTCTCAATTCTGATGCTTCCTTCCGTGTAAGGGAGTTCTGCTATCATGACAGTGCTGACTTCTCTGTACTCCCACTTCCTCCTCCTGTGGGAAACGGAGCAACTTGGGGTGGGAGCAGGGTACACATTCCCCACAAAGAACATGTAATTCCTCCAGCTTTCCTGACACCATACAGGCCACACTGTCACTACTGGAAAGACCTGTCTGGCCAGTGCCACCTGAGCCCAGGGGCATAAATCTGTCTCATTCCAGAGTTCTCCATTATAAGTTTAGTCCGTAACAACACTGATGTTTTTATCTCTATCTTACTTCTTGATTAACTCTTAATTGCTTCAGAACTCTAGAGGGTAACGGGGAAGCTCTTTATTAGGCCCCACTGAAGCCTAACATAAACCGCTAGCCATAGCACTCAGCATGTTGCGTAGAAATGTTCTTTGTGTACTTTCTTTCGCTTTGGTCAGTGATTCTCAGAGTAGACCTCAGTCCTCCAGAGAGCCTTTCAAATTACCATCAACATATCCAGAAATGCAAGTCATTCTTTCAGACTGAGAGCAAATGACACACTTCCCATTAGCTTTTACTTTTACCTACAACAGGATGTTACTAATAACCTCCGAAGTGAATTAGCAGTAGTTTCTAAGTTGAATGTATGAATACATTACTGAATCTTTAATTCAGTATTCTGTTAAGCCTGGCAGCCATTCTTTTGGAAATACTGCAAAACTTATATTGGGCGTGAGCCTACAAGACAGAATTTCAGTAGTCTTCAGAAAGACAATTTGTGAATAATATATCAGTGATAAGGATCTTCAATCGGTCATGGTTTTCAGTCATTGCTATTTGAGTTTTGCTTTTACCCTCTAAATTACCATTAGTGTAATATCTTTGTCAGTGTAGTTTCTTCCAGGTCGTTGGGTAAGCTTACAGTGTATAGTCATGAGTACTTGTCCATGCAGAGGACAAGGATAGGGTAGAGCAGGCGCTGAGAGTATGGGCTCTCAGGTCAGATGGACTGGTTTGTGTCTCAGTATCACCACATATTAGCCATGTCACTTTGTGTAAGCTGTGCAACCTCTTGGCTCAGTTTCTTCACCATTAAAATGTGGAATAGTACCTACATCATCGTGAACTGGGAAGATTAAATGAGGTAATCCATGTAAATTACTTAAACCATATAATTAGCTATTGTTATTTTATTATTACATAGGCACATGATTAGGACTTGTGGCCTCGAGTTTTCCAATAACCAGGACTTAAGCTATGTATAAATGCAGTTCAAATACAAATCACCCATAAAATTGTTTCTAATGCAGATATTACTCCTAATCCTCCCCCAAATTTTTCACACTGTGTGTTTCACTGGTAATGTTTGATAGCTCATATTTATTGGTTTGGTATTGCCTATCTTCTCCACTGGAACTTAAACTTCCTAAGGGCAGAAACCTCTCCTTATCTATGAGTTCTCATAGATAACATGCTTGGCATACAATGGGCTCTCAACAATTTTTTTTAATGAACTAATATGCTAACTATCAATTTACACTACATAATCTGCAGTATAATATTGAGGTTGGTATAATAAATTACTATATTACTAGCTTCTTGGCATTGCTTTATACCTCAAAACCATGTTTACATTCATATTGTCATTTTGTTAATAATGAGTGATTTGTATATATTCTAATTTAATTATTTGCTATTGCTGAATTATTTTTCACTCAAAACACATGGGGTAAGCGACCATGGCTTTTTGCAAGTCCTGAGTGGGCCCAAACCACATAAAGAACTGTATTTTTCCATTTAATAATTCAAAAATATTTTAAATGACCCAGCAGTTCTTTTATGCCTTAAAGAAAAGTCAGTCAAAAGACATGTACAAGGGGCTCCTGGGTGGCTGAGTGGGTTAAAGCCTCTGCCTTCGGCTCAGGTCATGATCCCGGGTCCTGGGATCGAGCCCCACATGGGGCTCTCTGCTCAGCAGGGAGCCTGCTTCCTCCTCTCTCTGCCTGCTTCTTTGCCTACTTGTGATCTCCGTCTGTCAAATAAACAAATAAAAATCTTTAAAAAAAAAAAAAAGACAAGTACAAGAATGTTCACATTGGCTTTGTTTATAATAGTGAAAAACTGGAAGGATGCCTGGGTGGCTCAGTTGTTAAGCATCTACCTTTGGCTCAGGTCATGATCCCAGGGTCCTGGGATCGAGTCCCACATCGGGCTCCTTGCTCGGTGGGGAGCCTGCTTCTCCCTCTCCCACTCCCCCTGCTTGTGTTCCCTCTCTCACTGGGTCTCCTCTCTCTGGCAAATAAATAAATAAAACCTTTAAGAAAAAAATAGTGAAAAGCTGGGAACAATGCAAACATACATCATAGAGGAATAAATAAATGGTGAAAAAGTTATGCAATAGAGTATTGCACTGCAATAAAAAAGAAGAGACCACTTTTACATACTCTTACATGCAGCAACATGTATGAATCTCATGGACATAGAGATGAGCAAAAGCAACCAGATGAAAAGATAACATAGTGTATGATTCCATTTATAGGAAGATTCAACTTAAATGAACTTACATGAAGTCTATTAGCTACAGACAAAGCTTATCTGTGGATATAAAAGGCAAAATAGTGGTTATCTCAGTTGGGAGAGCAAGAGAGGGCAAAAGAGAGCCTTCTAGCAAATGGGAAACATTCTATATCTTAATTTGGGTGATATTCACGGCTGAATGTGGCCATGTGTATATATATAAATTCAGTGAGTTGTACAGTTAAGATCTATGCACTCTATAGTATATATGTTATACAATATATATACAGTTGGTTTGTTTTGAAGTCAGAATAATATCTGCATGTCTGACATTTACTAGGCCCTGGAGATATACCAATGAATGAAACAGGCATGCCTTTCCCCTTAGTATGGAGGATCTCTGCTGCTAGCTCAGTATCTATGCTCAGTAAATTGTTGGTGACCAGAACTGAGCACTCTTTTTGCACACTAACCATTTAAACTTTTTTTAAAATACTAGTGCTGATGCTAATGGCAACAGCGGTACTTCATATTTCTTTGACAAACATGTCTTGTCTCATTTTAGGCTTTTTCAATCCAAGGTCATCATGATGCCTCATTATGGAAAAATCCCAGAACCTTCTCCTCCCTCCAGCAAAAGAGCCATGTGCACTTTCATCCTGCAGATTTCAGAATTGATTCTCTGCTGCTAGATTTCTCCATATCCCATGGAGTTGTGTGCTAAACCCCAGAGCAATGAACACACCTATGAAAAATGATGCTTTTGAGTCTGCCCCATGGTGCAGTAAATTTGAAAGTACTCTTAATAATAATAAGGATCAACATTGACTTTAATGGTCCTCAAATCCATCACGTAATTTCATTAGCCACCCAGCACAGATGCAAGCAGGGGTGATGTCATACTTTTTCCCCTTGCTCTGAAACCTGAGTCAGGCGCCAGAGATGGAAACCAGTTTTACAGACTCTAATCGGATTAAAGCTCCTGGCAGCCATTGATCAATATATGGTGGCTGGAGGAATCCCAAAATGTGCAAAGCCTTCATACGCCCCTTCAGAGCCATGGTCAAGCAGAGGGGAAGTTCAGGTGGTCACCTGGTACAAGAGGGGAAATTCAAGCTGGTGTGTCCTGAGGTACTAGATGATTTTCAGTTTTCTAAGGATCTTGGTCCACATGGGAGAGAGGGGTCATGGTTTCCACAGCAGCTCTCTGATCTTACCCAAAGGGAATCTCTAACTACTCACATGCCCTTCGTATAGAAAAGCAGCACTTAAAAATCATGGACTTTGGAGTGAGATGCACCTTGATCTAAAATCTGGCTCTTCTATTGACTAGTTCACCCAGAGGAACCAACCCTACCTGTCTGACTCCCAGCTTCCTTGTCTACAAAGCAGACATAAAAACACCTACCTCGTGGCAGCACAGTCAGGATAAAAGGCTCATGCTTATGATAGTCCCTGGGCCCATATACTTACATACTCGATAAATGAGAGCTAATAATGAAAAAAAAAAAGATCATCTATGATTAATAGCTATCAAGTATCATTATAATTCATAAAACTCTGAAATATCCCCTAATCAGAGAGGAGAATTTTTTTACCTTCGTCATTTGACTTACCTCAACTTTCCCATCTCTGAAACTTAGCACAAGCAAGGAGCCAGTGGCTAGATGCACTTATAACCTCCAGGTCACTTTAACAAGAACTTCAATAACGTGGCAAAATACAATGACCTCATCATCTCAGTATTGCAGCAGTAAAAATCAATGCTACTTAAAAAGCCTGACAATCAATCAAGGTCTAGCCAGATATCTTTGGAAGTCGAACAGGCCCATATAAAAAACTGATTCACCTAGGGATCTCATTAAAGCTCTACAGCAGTATTTCCCTAATGTAAGCTGGGAGTTTTCGTTTGGGTTGCCTTTTTTCTTTTTAACTTTGGAATCCCTGTGAGATCAGGGCTATATGTCTCCCCAGCAGCTGGCTCAGGAGCACTTTTATTAGTTGGATGTCCTCACTTGCATCACCAATGCAGTCATTCATATGTCAATGTCATTCCACCCTCCAGTGGTAACTCAGAACTCCTACTGAAAGCACACACTGCTTTTGTTCAGAGTAAGCTCTTGAAAGTCTTATAAACTCACTTTTTTCTTACGGCATTATACACAGTGGTGCAAAAGTTATAGAAAGCATAATTTGAAGAGAACACCTTTGTATCCTATGGTCCTTTCTTCTAAAACCTCATAATTCAAATGTTAATATAAAATAACTTTCCCTCTTCTCAGGTCATTTTAAGAAATAGCACCTACTATGAGCCAGGCATTCTTGTAGACACTGAGAATACAAAGATGGATGAAACATGAGCCTTCTCTTTTCCAAGATCTTGTGAGACCAGCAAGCATTTATCCCACTAACATCAGACCCAGTTCCTGAAAAAAGACAAACAGGATGTGGCACCTAGCACTTTTCTTTCCTCTAGCTGGGAAAAAAACGACTAGTCTCTGGATTATCCAGTCCAAAACAATCAATTTAGAGTGGAAACTTAAACTAGTATGAAACATGGGTGGAGCGGAACAAGAACCCCTACCACTGGCAACGGCATTGGCAGCCTGTTCGTTGAGAAACTCAATAAAAGCCAATCCAAGACCCAAGTGTTAGCCTCTCCATATCCCATGCATAGATAGCGGGAGAGGGAAGAAATTTACATGTTATAAATCATTTACTCCTTAATTCCTCAGGAGCACTCCCTACTTTCTTGAATTAGTCTCCCTCTCTATAAATAAAATAATATATCATGGGGTTGTAGTGAGAGTTAAGTGAGGAGACAGAGACAGAGATAAGAGACAGAGATATAGAGCTACACTGCCATATCTTTAAAAGCAGCTGGCTTCTATGACATACTCACCAAAGGATACCTATAAGAAAACTCACATCCGAGATACCATACCAAAAGGAGTGTGACCACAGATGCTATGTCCCCTGACTACCTTCCGGTTTTTTCTCCTGTGAAGCAGACATTTTTCTAGCCACACCAGCCTAGAAAGATCTAAATTTAGCTATAGCACTAGAAGGCCCCTGGGACAATAATCCATACTTGACAAGAAATCTAGAAACATACCCAACAATAAACACAAAGAGGACAGGAATACCAATAATATCAGTAATCCCAACAATTGTTAATAGGTTAAGTTCCGTTATTAAAAGACAGCAACTTTCAGACTGATTAAAAATAAAAGCAAGTTCCAACTGTATACTGTTTACAAGAGATATATCAAACACAAATAATACTACAAAGTAATAGGTTGAAAATATGCAGATGCCCACAGAGAGACCAGACAAATACAAACAAAAAGAAAGCACTATAGTAATATTAACATTAGCTCATATAGAATTCAAGGCAAAAAGCTCTATATGGGACAGAGAAAGCTGTTTCATATCAATAAATAATAGATACATCAAAATATATGCAACCATGAAATTTTTCACTCTCAATATTATGGCAGCAGATACATTAAAGAGTAACAGAGCTCTCACAATATGTCAGGCACAGTTCTAAGCTCTTTACACACAGTAATTCATAGAAATCTTCCCAAGAGCCCAATAAAACAGATGATGTGATTTTACAGTTGAGGCAACCTGTCAAGGTCTGTCAGCTTGTGAGGACAGAACTGATATTCAAACCAGGCAGATGAACCAGCATCAGGGGTCTTAACTTTTTTACTATACTTTCACCAAAAAGTAAAAAGAAGTGTTAGAAATAGGGGGAAAAAAAAAAGTCAAACCCATAGATATAGAGGGAAAAGTTAACAAACCATTCCCAAAGTTTGTCATGCCAAGATGACAAAAATATATATATACACAGATGTAAATAATACATATCACAAGCCTTACTTCATAGAAAAATCATGATCTCTCTAAAAAGGGTCACTTTACTTTCAAATGCCCATGGAACATTCATTTAAAATATATAGAAAGATCACTTAATAAGCCATAAAAAATTTCTCAGTAAGTTTCTAAAAGAAGAACTCTTATAGGACCTACTCACTGATTAAAATATAATTAAATCTAAAACCTCACTCTCCTAAATAACTCTTGTGTCAAGGAATAAATAAAAACTTAATTTATAAATTACTTGGAAACGAACATATGTTGAAACATGACATGGAAAATTCTATGGGATGTAGCCAAACCTTACTCAGGAGAAAATTATATCCTTAAATAACTTTTTTTCCAAAAACAAGAAATGTCTAGAGTAAATATTTTTGGAACATAAGACTCAGAAGCTAGAAAAAGAACAACAAAATAAACAAAGAAAACCAATGAATTAGAAAGTTTAGAACAAATAGAATTGTCGAGTAAAACTAAGATCAGTTTCTTTTAAAAGAGCTTTAAGACACCTTGTTATTAATCTCAATACCGATATCGCGCGGACGCCTCTCCCCCGGCCTCGGGGGTGTAGAAAAAAAAAAAAAAGAGCTTTAAGAGACGTTTGACAAATCTGATAAAAGGAAAAAAGGTTTGAGAACACATATAGAACACCAGCAAAGAAAAATTAAATATAACTACAGATAGAGAAGAGACTATTTTTAATAAAATAATGCTACTTATAACCTTACACTAACAATGTGGAAGCCAAAAAAAGATAAACAATTTTTCTAAGAAACTACCTGAATTATTTTTAAAAGAACAGAAATTGAAATAATTAGCAAACACAACTCTACCAAAAAGTTCCAAATGTTGGCTTAAGAAAGTTCTATAAAGCTTTTAAGAACCCATTTCACAAGGCTAATATAATTCTGATATCAAAAATGACCAAGATAATGGAAAAAAGAAGTAAACTATAAATCAAATTTACTTATGAAAATATATATACAGGCACATATATACATACCTACACAAACACACACACGCGTGCGTGCGTGTGCGTACACACACACACAAACACCTAAAAACACTATTAATAAATAGAACCAACAACACATTAAAAGAACAACGTAAAATGTCTAACTAGGATTTATTTCAGGAATTCAAGGATGGATCAACATTAGAAAATCTATCGGTCTCATTCAGTAGATTAATAGACTAAAATAAAAGACCAAATTATCATTTTAATAAATGCAGAAAATGCAACTGATAAAATTCTATATTCATTTCACATTAAATCCATTGGTAAACTAAGACTAGAAGGAAACTTATGTAATAGAATATAGAACTTTTTTTTTTTTTTAAGATTTTATTTATTTATCTGAGAGAGAGGCAGTGAGAGAGCATGAGCGAGGAGAAGGTCAGAGGGAGAAGCAGACTCCCCATGGAGCTGGGAGCCCGATGCGGGACTCGATCCCGGGACTCCGGGATCATGACCTGAGCCGAAGGCAGTCGTCCAACCAACCGAGCCACCCAGGCGTCCCATAGAATATAGAACATTTTTAAAAAACATCAATAACAGTCTTTCAAAAAGTGAATATTATCTGGAAACAAATTTTGAGTGACTGTTCTCTGTTAAAAAGAAACTAAAGGTACCTAACAGCTAAATACAATGAGTGAACTTTTATTACATTCTTAGTTTAAAAAACAATTATAAATAAAAGCAGCAATAAAATATATTTTGTGAAGAAAACAGGTATCATGTAGAGCAGTAAAAATGTTAGTATCTCTATTTTCTGAGCACTTCTTACTTATCAGTTAAAAACAAGACAAGTATTGTCTCTTTCCCCAAAATAAGTAGACTCATGAACAGGACAATTTCAAAAGAAGAAACACAAATTCCTAAAAAACATATGAAAAGTTATTCAACCTGCTTAGTAATCAAAGAAACAAATTAAAATAACAACAATCTATCATGTCCCACCTTAAGATTAACAAAGATTAAAGAGACTTAAAATATTCAAAGTTGGTGAAAGCATAAATACTCCACTGGTGAAGTATAAATCAGTTCAACTTTAGGGAGGTACCGAATGAGACAATATATACCAGTAAGTATTCCTGTTGACCTAGCTGTTAAGCTTGTAGAATCTACCCAAAAGAAATAAACAAATGGACAAAAACTAATATACATGATTTCTTTTTGCAGAATGACTTATAAAAAATTTTTAAACACATTTTAATTGACCAATTAAATAAATTATACTATAACCATATAACTGCAAACTATTCAACATTGGAAAAGAACAAGAAAATTTCTACGTATTCACATAAAAAGATATCTGTGCAATATTTTATTAAAAAATTTTATAGAAGAGTAGTTTTGACATTATTTTATTTATCTAAAAGACATATATGTGCTGACACGTGCTTATAGATGCATCAAAAACTTCTGGAAAGGGGGGCACCTGGGTGGCTCAGTGGGCTAAAGCCTCTGCCTTCGGCTCAGGTCACGATCCCAGCGTCCTAGGATGGAGCCCCGCATTGGGCTCTCTGCTCAGCAGGGAGCCTGCTTCCCCCTCTCTCTCTGCCTGCCTCTCTGCCTGTTTGTGATCTCTGTCTGTCAAATAAATAAATAAAATCTTAAAAAAAAAAACTTCTAGAAAGGTATACAAAAAATTGTAACAATGGTTATTCTATAGTGTTGAATCAAAGAGACTTTTGCTTTCTCTTTCATTTATGTCTAAAAGTTTTAGCATTTTATAGTCAGCACATGTTAGGTTTACAATCAGAATAATAATAATAACAATAATAATAATGGTGGCTGGGTGGCTCAGTCATTAAGCGTCTGCCTTCGGGCTCTGGTCATGATCTCAGGATTCTGGGATCGAGCCCTACATCAGGCTCGCTGCTCCGCGGGAAGCCTGCTTCTCCCTCTCCCTCTACTGCTCCCCCCTGCTTGTGCTCTCTCTGTGTCATTTCTAGCTCTGTCAAATAAATAAAATCTTTATGAATTAAGTAATAATAATAATAGTACATCTGGGGGAGAGAGAGGGACCCTCTGCCCCACTGAAGGTAAAGTCCATGCCCCATCTCAGTGGGCTCAAGACTATCCCAGGCCAGGCCACGGGGATTAGGCAAAAATTCTCTCAGCACTGTGAAAACCTTGCTTTGTAAATCTTCAGAAGTCTGAGCCTTGAGTCACATCAGGCCTTTAAGACCTTTAAGACCCCTCTTTAAGGTCACCCTTATTGCTACTGAAATAACTATTGTACATCTGGGAACACAAAATAATTTCCCCAAGGAAACCTCTGTTTCCAAATCTCCACTCGGGTCTACCATCAGTTTAGGCTCCCGGGCTCTGATGGACCATCGGCTCAGCATGTCTCTTTCTCCACTTAACAGTCCTCGTTATTTTTAAACTGTCCTTAAGCATAGATTCAGAGGCAAGGGCAACCAAGAATGTCCCCTAAGTTTCCAAAATAAGTCAGTCCCCGTAATCTGCTTCCCATCTCCCCCCTGTGAATATGAGCCTGATTGGGACTGTCATAATCATCCTCAAACCTTTGCCCTGAGAATCAGTACTTCAAAGCAGGCGCTTAGCACACAATATCCGCCAGGTCAATCCAAGCAAAGACTGGTTGGGGAATGCTAAAATGATTCCAAGGGGCGCAGGGTATGTCTGGTGCTCCACACACCTGAGGAGTAGGCACTAGGTTAGACTAGTAAAGAAGCAGGTACAAAACAGTTCCACGGGAGCTAAAAAGGATGATGGATTTGAACTTGCTGAGGTTGAGAACCAGAGGAGAGTGTAAAGGGTGGGCAGCGAGGGATTCGTCAGGAAAAACCCACAAGATGATCAATCCCAAAGCCAAACTGCAGGTCCCAGATAAAATCTAATGGGTGATCTAGATGCGCTCGAGTGACCAGGAAGAGAAACAAGTCAAGACACTGGGCGAGCAAGAAAAGAGAGGCTCTGGGTAATTACATTCATACCTGGAATACTGTGTGTGGGTAATTAGTAATCTATAAATGTCCCGAATGAGTGCACATATTGAGTTATTCCATCATTAAAAAGGGTGCCAGTGTTAATGTGGTTCCTCCATAGGGTTCATTAACTGGACAGAGTGTCAAGGCAGGGTGGATTTATTTTTTTCATTTCTTCCATTTACTCTTTATTTTGTTCCCTTCCATTGCTCATAAATAGAAGTGGTAATTATTGGAAGAAAAAAAAAGCATTTCTCAATTCTTTTGCTGGATATTACAGGGAAAGGTAGAAATTATTTACCTATAATCATCTTGCCAAGTCCGCAGAGAACTAAGTGGAAATAAGCAATTAGCTGCAAGATTTTGGATTTTAAGTACTTTGAAAAGTATGGCATTCTAAATATTAGTAAGCTGTTGTTTTTTATCTTGCACTGTGTCTAGCTGACCTCAAAGTGATCTTCAGGCTAGAGAAATCATTGTACAGGGTAATTCAAAACCCCTCACTTGCCATGGAGGGCCACACATACCTTGAAAAAGTTCTTTATTCCCTAGCTTCACCTCACCACAACCCCCCACCCCCATCAATGGGGACAAGCCATCAGAAGGACCAAGGAAATTAGGCTGGGTTCTAAGAAAAATGAAACATTCAATAGATAAATCCATAGGTGGAAAGATGGACGGATGGATGAACAGATGGATAGATGAGGAGGCAGAAAGAAATATAAATTACAAAGATAAACAAATAGGTAGGTTCCTCTCTCCCTCCCTCTACACCTGTATATCCAAGCCAGGACCAGTGATGCCCCCTACCTTGAGAAGAGATAAGGTTACTTCTTCCCAGGACTGGGTCTTCTCCTGTCCTCAGTCCCACCTCCTTCTGCCTTCTCCCAAATCTGCTCCAACATCTATCCCTTCCTTACGGAATCTTTAGTATATATCTCCACTCAACATTACAGACATCTTCAATCCTCCCTTGGCTAATATACACACATATATTACCCCAACCAACTTCCCCTCAGGCTGAATTCCATGCAGTCCACTCACAAACTTCACGACAGTCTCTGCTCTGTCACCTCCACTGCACCTCTCAACCCTTTGCAACTGGCTTGGCAACCCTACCCTACCATACCTCCAAGGCCTCTGCCTCTTCCCATCCCAAATTCCATCACCTTTTCTTTTCCCTTGACTATTTGGCCATTTTATTTTGCCATGCAACCTTCTCCCCAATCTTCCATCAGAGCTGACTCCTCCATTTCTTTTTTCCACCCTCTCCAACAATCTCCCTTGACCCAGTCACTCTTTAATTTATTCAATAAATACTTATTGAGAACTTATCCTCTGCCAGGCACTAAGCTAGGTATGCAGGGAACAAAATGATTAAGAAACACATGAATTACAATAAAGCACAGTAAGTGTAATCAATCATTCATTGTTTCAAAAATATTATGGAGCACCTATTACATGCCAAGCACTGTTCTACATGCTAGGGATACAACTGGGAACAAATTGATGAAAATCAAACCTTTGTTAAGTTTATACTAAAGGAAGAAAAAAGTATATATAAGTAAAATAAATAGTTGATCAAAAAAAAATTGTTATGGAGAAAAATAAAGCCAGGGAGGAATTGGGAGGGTGCTCAGGGAAAGGAGAGTTTGCAGTTTTCAATGAGACAATCAGTGAAATGCTTGCTAAGAAAGAGACATTTACACAAATATTTTAAGGAGATGAGAGAGTAAACCATGTGGGTATCTGAGGGAAAGCATCATGGGTAAAAGGAGCAGCAAATGCAAAGGTACTAAGGTAGAATCATGTCTGCAATGTTCTGGAAAACTGAGGAGACTGGTGGAAGATCAGGTCCAAAAAGTACCGATGGGGAAGAGTAGACCATGTAGAATATCAAAGGCCTTTGAGTGAGACAGAAACCACCACATGGTTTGAACAAAGGAATAACATAATCTGAACAAAATGTTAAAGGATCCTTCTAGCTACTATATGTAAGAAACACACAGGCAGAAGCAGGAAAACCAGCTAAGAGAAGGCGACTGTAAAAATCCAGGAGACAACTGGTGGTGGCTTGGCGCATGGGGCACAGTGGACGAGATACAAAACAGTGAGATGTGGCCTATTTTTTGAAAACAGAATTAAAAGATTTGATGATGAATTGCAAGTGACAACTCCTAGAGGTGAGGATACTCAGATAACCCACTAATGTGCCCCACAATCAAGTCAGCCCACCTGTGGAGTCAGCTGCCATGTGATGACAGCAGTAGGAAAGGTGATACCTTTCCTGACTGCATCCCTTTCTCCCCAGCCCCTCCTACCTTCTACCTTGAAGGTGATCTGAAATAGTGGTCTTTCTCTCAAAATGGGGGTGGAGGGGGGGGTGGTAAATGCACACTGAGGGAAAAGAAAAGAAGCTGACCAGATCCCCTTTTGCTCAGTGCTTATGGCCAGCCTTCAGTAGGCCTGACCTGCGGAAGGAGGAGAAGCACTAATCTTTAATGAAATACACTCATCCTAGTATCACACTGCCCTGGCCATACTAACAGGATGACCTACTGTTAAGTGAGCAGCCAGATAGTAGCTATAGTGCACTGTAAATTTTATCTTTCATCGGGAACAGGGAAGAACTAGCTCCACACAACAAATGGAAAGGGACAGGGGAAGAAAAAAATAATACTAAAGTTATTTTATGGTTATAAAGTCATGCTTGTTCAATAAAACATTTACTTTAGGGGCAAACTTCTGTCCCATTGATGACAGACATCTCCCGCCCCACGCAGAGCCTGCAGGAGCCCCTCTTAAATCTTCAATTAAAGACACACAGTGACTGAAAAAGCCTGTCTCTTTGACACAGAACTCTTAGGCACGGAAAGGAAAATAAAAGGTTTATTGTTGCTGGGACTAGGACTGCTGTTAGTCAGTAGAAGCCCTTAAGGTTTGAGGAAGCAGAAACCCTGCGATGGACTTAGAATTTAAATAGATTCTTCACAAGTAAAGATAGATCTTCATTTGACATTTCTCCACTTAGTTGTTGTTTTTTCTGTATTATTCACATCGAGCCTTGCCAGTTGATTTATCCTTACCATAATGCATTTGTACATTTGCTGTTGTGATTATTATCTCCCATTTCAAGCTGACTTGGCACTTTCTTCCTGAGCCCTTATTTGCAGCAGCTTATAAATTTTATGAACAAATTACTTTTTATTTATCAACCTCTTCCTCTGCCCAGCAGTGAATTTTTTTGGAAGGTTGGCAGAAGCACAAATACTACTTTTTAATTAGGCATCCTAATGAAGAAAACTATCATCTTTGGGGGTAAATAGAAGCCAAGATGGTACTTTCTTTTAAATTATTGCATTACTTAAAAATAAATAAATAAATCCATTTAGGAAATACAACATAAAGCAAAATATACATAGTAGCCCTCCAAAAACAGAATTATTCTTGGAGGAGGTATTTTGCCAGAATTTGATTTCTTCTAGTGTATAGCTTCTATGCTGGAATGTTTCCAAAATAGCTGTGATTTCCTAATCCCATCAAGTTACGCAGAAAATGTTAGAAAGTTCATTGTGATTCCAGGAGTGACACTGGATGTACATAGGAGTGAGTGGCTGTCAAACTCTGGATTGACACTATCCTCCATCAGCAATACTGTAAACAGATATTAAAGTCATCACAGGGGGAATAGGGTCAGCATACATTAAATAAACTCCAGAGAAGGGATTCAACATTTACTGAATACTTTCTCTTATAACTGGCAACTTACCTATTTACCTCATTTAATCTTCAAAGGCAATACAAAACAAGCATTATCTCACTTTGCAGAGAAAGACATTGGAGGTCAGAGAGGTTGATTATAATGTGCCCAAGTTCACACAGTCATTGGTAGAACCTGGATCTGAACCAAATCTAGTTCTTTAAAATGCAGCATTATAATTTTACATCATGCTTTTGAACATCTTCTTCCTACTCATCATTATCTACTACCAGTGCTTCTAAAAATCATAAAAATAGGGCACCTGGGTGGCTCAGTTGGTTAAGCATCTGCCTTCCGCTCAGGTCGGGTCAGGACATGGGATTGAGCCCCATGTCTGGCTCCTGCTCAGCGGGGAGTCTGCTTCTCCCTCTCCTTCTGCCCTTGCTCGTGTGCTCTCTCTGTCTCTCGTTCACTCTCTCTCTGTGTCTCTCATTCACTCTCTCTCTCAAATAAATTTTAAAAATCGTTTAAAAAATAAAAATCATTAAAAATAGCTGATGGGCAGTAATAAATGCTGACAATGCTTGAAGGTCAAGAGCATAGGCAGTTGGATTTCTGGATGACCCTCTGGGAGATAAGAAACATGGCCAAAGTGCCAGTGCCGTGGAGACAGGATTCTACCCCATTTCTGCCTTTTCCCTTTACCTACCCTTTCGACCACTCTCCCAGTACCAGGAGTCCAACCCTAGCAGGATCACTTCCATTCACACAAAAGTAAACTGAAACAATCATCCACATTCACACAATGAATTTTATCCGAACTTCTTCAGAACTAGACAATGGTAAACCTGAATTAACCTACATCCAGAAAAAAATTTCACAATTACCTGATCCTAAGGAAATCCAGAACAAAGGATGCCCAATTATGTCAGCAGCTGAAACACCACCACCTGTCTTTAATAGACTAATAGGAGTAAATATCCTGAAATTCTAAAAAATGGCAAAAAACAAACAAACAACAAAAAAAAAAACCATGAAGGTAAAACAAATGACTCTGTATGCTAAAATAAGATGTTTTTAACAGTGTCAAAGAAGCCAAACTTCAAAGATAAAAATATTAAAGTACTTTGCTGAGAACAAAAACAAAAAACACGCTCGGAGATTCTGATTCTGACCCCACAGATCACACAGGCTGTTCCCCACTTCCCGGAAACAAGGAACCGTGCTCATATCAGGACATAAGCAAAGTAATGAGTGCCAGCAATTGTCCTGAAATATTACATATTTAACTAAAGTGGGCACCTGACGTTCATCTTGGCTTCCCTTTCTTTGTTGGGGGAATTCCACACTTTGTGAGTTCGGGTGGAGGGTAGACAGTCTCCTCCTGCAGGAGCTGAAAGATCAACTATCCCCTCACCACAGGGCGCATCCATGAAGCCAAGTTTTGTAATATCACACAAGTCTTGGTACAGAAAGGACACTAACACTGAATGTTCTAGCAATTCTCTCTCTCTCTCTCTCTGTCCTTCTCCTTTCCTTCTCCCTCTCTCATACCAGTGGCCACAGAAGGAGCAATAAGGAGAAGTTGCTGGCAGAGAAGTTGCATTTAAAACTATGCTTCCAAGTAGTCAGTGGCTGCAGTGATAGTACTTTCCTTACAGAACCAGATCTTTGGCCTGTCTTGGGGCATTATTTCTAGGAGCTTAGTCCCAAAACTGAATGTCTCCAGTTTGAGTGCCCTCTGTCCTTAATAAACCAAAGTTCATTAACTGTTGCTTGCAACCAAGAATTCTGACTGAATCAAAACCCAGCTCTGAAAGCACCTACCTATACAACCCACTAATGTTCTTTAACAGATGACCTACATCATTAAGAAAAGGATTAGTTGTATTTTATATATTCCAATTACTAGGATGTAGAGTATAGACTTTTAGACATTGTCCATTTCAAACAAGAAAGTCTGTTACCCAAATCAAGTTATCCAAAACAATAATCATCCAAACACTTTATGCCAAACCATGCCAGGCTCCTGAGGTATTACTGTGACATGACATATAATACAGTGTACAACATATATATATTCCATATGAAAGAAGTGCTTAGAAATGCCAAGAAACTATATATGTGGCATGCATTTTGCATAGCAGTGTCTCTGCATGGGAAGCAGGAAGTACGGGTGAAGTGGGAAGGTGTAAGAAGCAGAAGCAAAAAACAGCCATGAACACCTCCATCCCTGATTTGAGGTCACATGAAGGATTTCCAAAATTTCCAAATTCAGAACTCTGAAGTGATACCACACTGTGACTTATAATTACTGATAACTAATATAAAGGCCAGAGTAAGATGGGGGTTGGGGAAAAGATTATGAGATGTCTCTTGTTACCATTTATATCTACTTTTTAAATAGAAAGTGAGAAAAAAATTTACCAACAGTAAATTATGTAAGAATAACTGGACCATGGACCCTAACTTGATACTTGATTACATCAAAATGCCTGGAGTTCAAGGATAGACATACACACACAGAAAAGCCTTAAGTTTTATGGACTTACATTTATATAGTATATTATAGCATATATTAATAAATACACCCTGTTTTTTATTTTATCACATTCATTTCTACTAGACAGAGGTCTAGAAACAAGAAAACCCTTGCTGTCCTCTCAAGAATAAAAGTTGATAATGCAATCTAGGGCAAATAAGCTGCTCCAGTATTGAAGAAAAGCCTGCACCTCAAAAGGAGCTCTGAGATCACTTTAAAACTAACAGAAAGAGAAGGCACTGAATAAAAAGAAAACGAAAGTTGGAGTAGAGGTAAATTTCTCTGAGACAGATGGCAAGTCACCACTGATGGCTGTTAAAATCATTTGGACTCAGTTCATTCATCAGATCGATCAAATAGTTCAATGTTGTCAAAAAAAAAAAAAAAGGATTTCATGTTTTCAATAGAAGTGACCAGATAATTAATTAGATGGTCAAATCACACAAAATAGTCCAAACATGTGTGTGTGGGTGCAGCAAGAAAGCTCAAGGGAAACGATCTGAAGAACAGTGGAAAAACCAAATGAATTCAGAATGAAAAAACAATGCAGAAAAAAGGGAAGAAGACAAGTGATGGAGCAATCACCCCTCGTGGGCTGTGAATTGTGTTGGCCAAATGAAGACTTCTGATTAGCTCCTGGCTGTGCTGTTAATAAGGTAGAATTCTTTGGATTACCTATGATTGCAGCAACTTTTGAAGCATTAGAACATCCATAAGACAAGTGAGTTTAAGTGAGTTCAAGGGGGTGAATGAAGAAAAAGAGTCTGTCATATATTTTTAGTGAAAAATGAAGGTGGAAACCAGCCATGAAATAGTGTCACTAAATAAAAAATGGGGTGGCAAAAGGGGCACCCTGCAGCCCTGAAAGGAAATACTCCAGGTGGCAATAAATAGGCTGGTTCATAAAACAGAAAAGCCCTCCCCTATCGTTCCCCAGCTATATTTCAAAACAAAACGCTTTGAAATACGTAATTCTATTTTTTTTAATAAAACATGTCACAAAGATATTTTCTGTGGCAATGACTAATTATGTGAAGAGGGAGAGATGGTGGTGTGACTGCTACTGCTTTTCTCTACCTTTCTTCTGCTACGTCCCTAATAAGTTGCTCATCCCCCTGTTTGGATCCACACAAAAGTCCCCCATCAGTAGTCAATAAATACGTACTGATACCTACTGTGTGTCAGGCACCCTGACAGGTGCTATGATTATAACAGTAAATAAAACCAACAAAACTCGGGGCGCCTGGGTGGCTCAGTCGTTAAGCGTCTGCCTTTGGCTCAGGTCATGATCCCAGGGTCCTGGGATCGAGCCCCGCGTCGGGTTCCCTGCTTGGCGGGAAGCCTGCTTCTCCCTCTCCCACTCCCCCTGCTTGTGTTCCCTCTCTCACTGTGTCTTTCTCTGTCAAATAAATAAATAAAATCTTTAAAAAAAAACAACAACAACAACAAAACTCTCTGTTCCAATAGACAAAATACCCTAGCTGAAGGGAGAGAGAGACAGGCAGATAAATGAGTAATATTTACAGTAGGTCAGGACTGTTGAAGAAGGAGTAGCTTTATGGTCATACACACGAACGGGGATGAGCCTACTGGGGGCTGAAAGATGAGCTTGGGTCGTATGCTCTTTTATTTTTTTTTAATTGTAGCAAACACACATAACATAAAAATCTACCATTTTTAAGTGTACAGATGAGTAGTGTTGAGGACATTCACATTGCTGTCCAACTAATCTCCAAAACTCTTCTCATCTTGGGAGACAGAAACTCTCCATCAAACTACTCCCATACTTCCATCCTCCCAGATCCTGGTAACCACCTCCTGCTTTTTTGCTTCTATGAATCTGATTGTACCTCAGATAAGTGAAGTCCTACAATATTTGTCCAGCTCACAGCTTCTCGCGGTGACTAAGAGAAATTGCGAGGCAGTACACGACACGACTAGTCAGGATAAAAAGTGGCGAAGCTCTAAGTGTTGAGGGGAGAGTGGACTGAGGGGGTTTACCAAGAGTCCACAGAATTCTAGGACCCCATCACTCCTGCCCCTATGGTGTAGTCTGGAGGACTCACAGCTCCTAGACTTTCTCTCAGCAACCGCAGATGCAAGTGTGGAAAGACAAAGGATCATCTTCTTATCAGAAGCAGCTGGGACTCTCAGGCTCTCTCTTGCCCGCCCAGAAATGCAGCTACAGAGGGACAAGCAAACACCCTTCTAGTGGAGCGTCTCCTCCAGAATGCTATACAGAGCCCTCGGTTTGGTGTGCTGGGAAATAATGCTGTCCCAGAAGGAACATCACATTCAAGTCCTGGTTTCTACACTAGATTCTTTATGTCCTTAGGCACATCCCTTCATTTCTCATAGCCTAATTCTCCCTCATCTTTAAAATTAGTTCTTTGGTTTTTTTTTTAATTGTCCATCTTCTCCACTAAAATGTAAGCTTCTGGTCATGACCCCCTCTGTTTTGTTTATTACTCTATCTCCAGAAAGTAAAATCGTACCTGGTGCATAATCCTGTCCTCAGTAAATATTCTTTGTGTGAATTAAATGATCCCCTCTTATCTGCTTAGCACTGTGCTAACTGCTATGGTTAAAAATATCTGGTTCATCTAAAACACTTAGAAAACAATGCAGTTCCTAACTAAATGGAACTAACCACAGGCCTTACTTGTGACCACCCTGGGTTGCTATCATAAACAATTGGTAAGTATGATAAGGGAAAGAGAAATGTGGCTATTTCATAAAGATGGTGCCACAGAAAAATGAGATTTGAACTGGTCTCTAAAAGGCAGACAGACTTTGAGGAATAAAGAGAAGGAAGAAAGTCTTTTCAGATTGTCAAAAATATAATTAAGCTTAGCATGAAAAAATGGCAGTGAGGAAGCCTTCCCAAAGGTCTGGTTTTTAATCTCTCTACATTCTCTTCCTGGGAGTTCGACTTGGGACATGTTGGATTTGAGGTGCCTACGGGAGATGTCCAGCTTGTGTTTGGAAATTTCAGTTTGGAGCTTGGCCTAGAGATCTAGAATTGGAAGTCATCCACTGAAAGGTAATAAGTGCCATGGATGCCATCCAAGAAATCACAGCTCTCCTTAAAACGTATCCTAATACCCAACAGCTTTAGATCTTGCAAACAGAAGATGGTATTCATGTTGAAAACAATCCACATATTCAATCTCACATTCAGCCATGTAGCCATATTGCAAAACCAAGCAGATCCAGACTGTTCCTCGGGTTTGTGCATGCCCAGCCTCACTCAAACAGGCAGCAGAGACCAGTTTGGACCAGGAGGCAGGGACACAGAATGGCCATACATCTCAGTTTGCCCAGGAGAGTTCTAATTTATACCTACTGTCCCAGCATGATTATTAACAGTACCCCTTTCACTCTCAAAAGCATCACAGTTTAGGTGATAAATCATATAATCTACTAATCCCCCAAATAGCAATTACTTGAATGACTCCTTCCCCAAATGATCAGTTTGCCTAAGATAATGATGTCTTTTAACTTTCTAGTTCAGTTGATTGGTTTTCATTTCGCTTTTATAATATCATCTTAAGAAATGTTTTCTCTCGGGACCCCTGGGTGGCTCAGTTGGTTAAGCGGCTGCCTTCGGCTCAGGTCATGATCCCAGCATCCCAGCGATGATCCCATCGAGTCCCACATCGGGCTCCTTGCTCGGCAGGGAGCCTGCTTCTCTCTCTGCCTCTGCCTGCCACTCTGTCTGCCTGTGCTCGCTCTCTCTCTCTCTCTCTGACAAATAAATAAAATCTTAAAAAAAAAAAATGTTTTCTCTCTTCTCCATCTCCTCAGCACTTGAGCTGGAAACACGTTCCTTTCCATCTGTGCCTCAGTTTCCCCCCTCTGCCTCTAATTCTGTCTCTCAGTCTCCAGTAGCAACAGCAAGGAGCTGGAGCAGAAAAAAGTTGAACGTATTCTTATGAATATATTCTCCTCATAAATACATTGTTTTCTGAATATATTCAAAGAAAATATTCTTTTTATGAATATATTCCTTATAAATAGTGTCTTCTTGCATATATTCTTAAATGTGAAGAGTTCATATAAATGTATTATCCTTATGAATAAAGATAACTTAATGAAAAATATATTTATAACAATTCTTCCCATTCAAGAGTATATCCTTATGAATACATTTTTTTGTGGTCCTCTGTACTCCCCAAGCTCTTGACGCTGATTAGGGAAAAAAGCAGTTGAAAAGTCCTTAAAATGTTGGTAGAAAATCAAGATGAAAACCAAAACTAAATAGTACAGATGACATAAACAAGCTTAGTGAGTTAGTCCTTCGATGAATTTGGCCATGCAGTGCATTAGCATTCAGCAAACTGGTTTTCGATTAGCTGACTTTTAACAACCTGATATATAGCCTTCCTGACCAGCCCATCTAAACCAATCCTGCCATTACCCTACCCATGATCTCAACTCCACGAAATTGCTCTCTCAGATAACTTGTTTCATTTCTTCATAGTTCAGGCAAAACAAAACATAATTATGTTTTCCATTAGCCTACTTAGAATATCCTCATGGGGGCCAGGACCTCTTTGATTCTGTTCACCAGTTATTCCACAGTCCTATCATAATCTCTGGCACATAAGTAGATGCTCAATAAATATTTGTTAAATAAACCAACAATGAGTAAATGAGTGAATGAGTGAATGAATGCACAAGGGATCCCAAGAAAATCTCTAGATTCATGATAGAAACAAGAAGAAATAAAAATTGCATACTAATCCCTACCTCAGTTCTGATAACCACCATCCCAAACATCCTCCTTTTCCCTTGAAAAATAAACAGAAGTTATTAGGCAAAACTTTTTAAAACTGGGTCTAAAAACAAGGGTGGAGGGCAAATGATTGAAAAAAATGAACAAGCTTTAAACCATCATTTAATCAGACAGAACCTGTTTGACCATCTGAAATCAGAAAGCACTGAAGAAAATCTCTACCCCAGATGTTACAACATTGCCCATTTAGGACAGCAGGACTCAGAGCAGATGGCGGTGAGTCAGGACTTAACAAAGACCTTAATAGCTCTCCTGCCAGCCCCTGGGCCATCATTTGCATAGGTAGTAGATTTGGCTTGGCGGCTACTGGTGATCGCCTCTCACCCACTTGGACATGACCTCATTTTCACATCTCCATTTTCCTATTCAGCCATATGTAGTCATAACCTTCTAGGAAATACTGTGCCACAAAATATAAAATAAAAGCAAGTCCTAATCATTTGAAGCACTATTTTAATTGTGATTTTATTGACATACCTCCTCATTAGAAATTCATTTTTAATCATTCCAACACATCTGAATTTGTGTGATGTGGTTTCCTTTTTTACGCATTTAATACCTCAAGTCAGAAGTTTACAGCATTGCATCAGGGCAATTATAGGAAGAGAGGCCAATTTTTAAAGATGCATATAATTTTATTGTGGATTCACACTGTTTATGAATTCAGTTTATAGGCCTCACCTCGACTCTAGATGCACTTTTCATCATCAGAAGGAGAAAAGAAAGATATTTCACAAATGAAAGCATAACCTCTTTTCCATTTGGAAACAAATCACCCAACCCTAACAAACGCAAAGGCATTTATTTGCACTTAAATGATTTACCTGGGGGGTGGGGGAGACAGGAACAAGGTCTTCATTTATCTGCTATTTCAACTCACTGAGGTCCAGCCAACAACGTATTTCCTCAGGAAAGGAAAGGAGACAGAAGGGCTGGAGAGTGATATTATTAACTGTACTTTCTGAGAGCAGGAGTTCAAGTGACACAGCAGGAATCTTGGAAAGTCTCCACTTTGTTCCTCTCCTCTCAACTCCCTCAGAATTACCCAATCCAAAGTTCTAATAACTGAAGCCCATCATTTTCCAGCTCTCAGATACCCAAAGTTCTAAGCCAAGTCCTTAAGCCTCAGTCTACCTCCTCTTTTGATTCTAGAAATCCCGAGGGTGAATTAATTTATTAAAGGAGGAAAAGTAAATCATATCATAAACTTCTGAACCAAGATCCTCTATTTCGTAGTACTGCTGCTTAGAGAGATGCTCACTGCTGTCCATAAGACACTACGGCTAAATGTGTAATTCAAACCTTATTAGAGATGGTGAATTGTATGTTTTTAATGAAATCAAGTAGAATAGTATAAAATAGAAAACATCAGAATGTATTACACTAATCAATTTCTGCTCCAGATATTATGTGTGTGGAAGTATTTGTATACTGGGTCAAATACAAAGTTACTACTAACAAACACTCATTTAATGCTTACCATGGGCCAGGCACTGAGCCAGCGGCATTTACACACATTGACTCATTTAATCTTCAAGATGATACGATGAGATGGGACTATTTCTCACCCCAGTTTTATAGTTGAGTAACTAAGGCTTAGGGAATTTTTTTTTTTAAGATTTTATTTATTTATTTGACAGACAGAGATTACAAGTAGGCAAGAGAGGCAGGCAGGGAGAGAGAGGAGGAAGCAGGCTCTTCGCAGAGCAGAGAGCCGATGTGGGGCTTGATCCCAGGACCCTGGGATCATGACCTGAGCCGAAAGGCTTAGGGAATTTAAGTAACACACCCATGATGGTTCAGCTAGCAAGTGGCAGAGACAGGATTCAGACCTGAGCAATCTGGCTCTAGAATCTATGGTCTTTATACCAGCCTGCCTCTTCTAAATTTATTTCTTGCTATAGGTTTTAGTTGGGTTTTTTTTAAGTTTTATAAATATATACTTAAGAAGGTTATATATGGTATCTATCCCAAGGTTAGTTCCAATTTCAAATATTCTATGCAATTGCCCCAATACCATCAAGCCATATGATCTAATGTTTTGCTCCAGAAATGTGGTTCCTGTGTCATATATTCCAGTATCACTAATGACCCCACCCTTGCCACTGGTCATAAACCAAAGATCTTCTGCCTTGGTCACCCAGTTCATGGGA
This sequence comes from Mellivora capensis, assembly GCA_004024625.1. Classification (NCBI taxonomy): domain Eukaryota; kingdom Metazoa; phylum Chordata; class Mammalia; order Carnivora; family Mustelidae; genus Mellivora; species Mellivora capensis. The sequence goes on from PISX010003039.1 coordinate 60,821, forward strand.
CAGTGCTGGTTCTTTCACTCAACGGTCCCAAACCACATGATGCCAGAGTTAATTTAAAAAAAACACAGCTGGCACATTCTGGCAAAACTATTACACCATAAGCAGTGAAACTTAAAGCTTTTGAGAGACTGCTTAGTCTTGGGTGGATGGGGGGAAGGGGGTGGGAGGAGCTATAGAATCAAATCATAATATAACCACAAGGTTTATTTTCCTTATCCTAGTTTACAAAGAACTGGGCTAACTACGAGGAGATCACATAATCCAAGGAAAACATCCTTAAACTTCCAGTTACAAAGTCTGACCTCTGCTCTGCCAAAATTATGTAATTTAGACAAATCACTTATTCACAATAGCTCACATTAGTTAGGATTTTATGCTCTCCAGAGCAGGCTAACAACCAGTCTCTGAGGAAGGTAGAAGTGGCTATTGGAGAAGGGGTGCTTTCATCCTCCTTTCTCGCGCTTCTACCCTCTGCCTACCTTCCTCCTTTCCCTCCTCTCCATGGAGGTCAGAGCTCAGAGCAGTCACTAGAGATGTTTTGCTAGCAGGCAGTGGAAGGTCAGTGACATATGACCTTTCACTTCCCATGAAAGTCACATGGGTAGCCCAGCTAAGGCATCCTCTTCTCTGTTGTTCTCTGAGGAAGGGCTATGAGAGCTCCTCTGCACCCTCCCCCCCCACTCTAGGTTGCCTCCTATCGCTTCTGTGTACCATCCTCCAGCTTCTGTGGGCTGCTTTGCTTCTAATGGTGGAACCAGCCACCTTCTTCAGAGGACCAAACAGGAGCAACTTCACCTGGATGCACTTAGAGCCCTGGGTGCTCAGGAGTTTGTGTACCACCCCCATACCACTCTGGGCCGGCTCCTACCCAGTGACAGGATGTGCAGCAGTGTGAAACCCAGCTCCCTCACCTCAAGTGAAACTAACTCTGAGGTGTCGGTTATACTCAGAGCCCCCAGAACATCTGGCATCTGGCAGTTCTCCTGGAATGGAACCCACGCTCAGCTTCACCTCGCCTGTCCTCTCTGCCCACTCCCTTGCAGGACCTCCACCTAACACCCTCTGCCGGGGGCGGGGGAGGGATGCAATCACTTCCAGATGCAATTACTTGACCTATATTCTAGCCTCAGAGTCTGCTTCTGGGATCATGACCTAAGCTCTCTCCTTCCTGCCGGTCTAGGCCTACCTGAAGAGATTTTCTGGTTTGGGCCCCCTCTTCACCAGCAAGTACATTAGGTCAGGGCCTGCTCCACAAAGGTGATGGCCATCTAAATTCAAGGAGGAAGTAGAAGCCTCATGTTAAGTCTTCAGGCCATAGCTGGATCCTCCAACTCAGCTTCTACCAGAGCATGCTTTGGAGATGACTATTCGCTGGTCAGCTATTAAGACGGCAGGGCTTTGAGATCCATTTAGCTAATGTTCTTAAACAGCAACTTCCGCTAGAAAACTGAGGGGAGAAGTGGCAAGTGACTTAGCTATTCCTAGTTCCTTGGCCCTAAAACTGTCATAACAGCAAGAGCAACCTCACCTCCAGCTTCCTACTATGTTAGCAGCCTTTCAGATAGTAAAAGTCATCCCATATAGTCTAAAAGCCAAAAGAGACCTTTAATATCTATCTCTTAGTATAGAGATCAAGGAACTTAAGGTAAGATAAGGTGTTTTCCCAAGGTCACATCACTGGCAGCAAAGCTTTTCAATGAATCTGGGTCTCTAGACTCTGAGAAGGGCTGTGAGTGCTGGCCACCTGACTAGGCTACAGAACCAGAGAAAGGAGGATAAGTGAGTTGACTGCTGTCCTCCCAAATCCTGCCCCCTGAAAGCATCTCTGGGTATCTGTAAACACATTCATGACAATTGATTGGTTTGAACTGCTTGATCTTTTCCCATTAAGATAAACAGCATAAAAGCACAGATTAACTCCCATACTCTGCCTGAAAGAAAGCATGATCAATATAGTCAGTTCGTTAAAGAGATCCTTAGTCCCATCACACTCCGTATACCCAGATCTCACACAGGATCTGCCCTGTAGTAAGCACTCAGATCACTTTTTTGGGAAATTCATATTGAGCACTCAACTATGGTTGAAATAATCCTCAAATTTATTCATGAGGAAACCTGTAATAGAGTTATGGCAAAATACCATGAAATGTTGATACATTTAATTCTACCACACAAATTATAAACAATTTCACTCGCAGTAAAATATGGCTATAAATATATTTTATATTTTATATTCTGCATTCAAGATATAATAACACACTTAAATTTTAAGGAGTTACTTTTCAGTTATGTGCTTTCTACTCTACTTATTTATAGTTTACTTACCAGCCAGCCCTCACTGAAGCAATATAATCAAATGCAAGAAGTTTTTTAATTGAGAAAATATTCTGTTCATTAATTTATTTTTCCTTAAGAGTAGAAAAACAACCACTATTATTTGACTTCTCCGTGAACCAATGATCTAGTTTATACAACAGCACCTACCTTGAGGACACCATTTTGAAGCACTACAATAACACAGTTTGCACATGAATGTACTCTAGCATGGGTTAGTATTAGGCAACCTTAAGATAGACAGTGTCTGGCCTACGCATGCTTAACTACTGTTGATTTCAAAACAGAGAAAACTTACAATCATAAGCACATAGAAAGGTTAAAATAAGAGCTTAGGTATAAATCTAAAGACCTAAGCAAAACACTAAAGACCTAAGCAATGTTTACAAATTGGGAAATTGGAGATTAAATTTAGGGTCTTCCCTGCAGACAATAAATTTGTCAGAGCTCTAAAAAGGGACTGACGCAGTATAATCATGAATAGGGTGAGTGATTACTCCTTAAATGTCTTCCAGTTTTAGATGTAATTTCATAAAAATATGTGAGAAGGGAAGCAAAGTGTCTAACAGCATAAGTAAAGGGTGGAGAGGGAAGAAATTGTGGTTTCTAGAGCTTTCCCTTTATTGAGATGGTGCCCAAGATCAGACCTAGGAGGTTGGGAAGGGGAGAAGGAATCCCAACTATGAGTAATTGAAGGTAACCCAGCTCTGAGGGTGAGATGTTCGAGGCCAACTGACAGCCAAACCCACTGAGTTCAATAGGCATTCACTGTCCCCTGCATGTCAAGTTCCATGTTATGTACTGAGGATGAAAAGATGAATGTAACACTACTCCTGCCGTGACATGAAACCAAACTGAATAATCACTAAGAGGACACGCAGAAGAGAGAAGGAATAATGAAAGAGTAACCGAGGGGTCTTTGGGAATTCAGATGGAAATCCCCATCTTTGTCTTGGTGCTTGGTAGGACAGGAAGATGATTTCCTTGTGCTTCACTGAAGGACTAGGCCTCATTTGCACCAGCTGACAGAGCCACTGCTTTCTATTCGTTGCTACCCTGAGTCTTTAACTAGCAGCCATTCCCTATAGTAGCACGAGGAGCAAGACCATGGACAAAATCACAGGCTATAAGAAATTATTGTAAATTTTTTTTAAAGATTTTATTTACTTATTTGACAGAGATCACAAGTAGGCAGAGAGGCAGGCAGAGAGAGAGAGGAGGAAGCAGGCTCCCTGCTGAGCAGAGAGCCTGATGCGGGGCTCGATCCCAGGACCCTGGGATCATGACCTGAGCTGAAGGCAGAGGCTTTAACCCACTGAGCCACCCAGGCGCCCCTATTGTAAATTTATTGCAAGCATTATTATCTCCACTGACAAAGGACAAAATTGGGGCTTAAGAAAAATTAATACCTTTAGTACTTTTGAAAGCTGTCAAATCAAAGAATTAGCATTCAAATCACTGCCCATCTAACATCAAATTCTAATCTCTACCCCTACTCCCCACTGTCTCCTTATGTAGTAGTCTGTCTGACTATATAATACTTTTGCCCATGAGCCCCCCAGAGGACAACAGGGAGACTATGTAGATTTACGGTCAACATCTAAGAATGAGACAAGAGGCCATGAAATCCCAAACATGACTTAAGTACCTCTGGCCAGAGGACTGAGATCCCCAAACACTATCATCCCAGATGCCCCTCAAAGGAATGAATATCAAAACCAAAGTCTCCCCACATCGGGGCACATTGCAGGTGGCTTCAGCTTCCAGATTTGGAGATTCCAGAGAGCAAAAGGCCAGAGAAAGGCGGGTAGGGGGAGAAAAACGGTATCTTCTTGAGATACTTGATTAAGTCTGCTTTTATTTCCTTCGGTTTTGGAAGCCCACCCACTTGCTCTTTCCTGACCTCGGTCTCTTTTTTTAGTTACAGCTGGTTAAGTAGGTGTGGAGTCCTGCAGTAATAGAGGAAGTGACAGTACTGATGCTATTGCTGATGGGACGGAGATGCCAGCTCTTGTCTAAGGGGGATCTGCACATGTCTGGGCTTGCTGATAAATTGCTAAGGCAGGATGACTTTCCCCCACCCCCCACTCACCTTTTCCTTTTTTTTTTTTTTTTTTTTTGGCCTAATAATGAAGATCTATGCTAGCAGGTGATAAGACTCTTTGAAAGTAGATCCAGTGAGAAAATTAACTTTAACTGTGTGAAATCTGATTTTTTTTAAGACATCTAAAGGCAATATAAAAGAAAAGCATAGAAGGGAAATAAAAATGGCAAGCTGCCCCTGAAGTCATGACCACCCATCATCCTTTCTCTCTCCTTCACCCTCAGATCCTGGAGCTACTACCTTCCCCTCCCCAGCTAAAGAGAGGCCAGGGAGAGACTAGCGGATTCCTACCTATGATAAAGGAATAGGGTGTTTGAGGTATAAGAGGAGGGAGGACAAGGAAAGATGGAGACTTCTGGAAGAGAGGAAAGAGAGGGGTCTGGCCCAAAAGCTCTATCAGCCAAAGGAATACCTACATCGGAGTATACCAAAGGTTGGCTCAGGGAAGCCCTTGCTGGCGTACAGAGCACAGAGATGAGTCATCCGAACCCCGGCTTCAGCCCCTCACACTGTACCCTCACCCCCATGACACCTTCACATGCTATATAGTCTATTATCGTGGACTTAGAGTAAGGAACTGAAAGAAATTTCCTTGCGGTTCATGTGCTTGCTTTAACTCACCAGAGAGGGAAGTAGACCACTCCCCATTACATCCCACAATCCCCAACCCCCATTGGTATCTGAGATATTTTCAGTAGCAGAGAGAACCATATGCAGCCATCACTGGCCATGGTCAAGTTGGCCACGACCTTCTTCTTCCAGCTCAGAAAAGACCCACAGGTTGCTACCTCTCCCTCCCCATCAACTCCACCCCTTGCCTCGCCCTCTCCCAGCCCAAAATAGACTAGTGACAGATAACATCATTTTCATCATCATAATTATTAGTGTCATAATCTTTTTTTTCATTCTCTTCCCATTTTATAGATTCAGTATGATTATGAGTTTTCGTTTTGTTTTGTTTCGTTTTCCTGGGAATCAGTCCACATTTTATTTTGTAGTTCATTCATATAAGTTCCTGCATTTCCAAGGTAACCAGATCATATTTCACTTAGCACGCCTGGTAACAAAATTGAACAACTATCCTGGCTTCAAAAGCAAGGTAGAATGATACACATCAACTCTTCTTTCCCTTTGTCGTTGCTGGGGATTTTTTTTAAAGATTTTCAGTAATCTCTAAACCCAACATGGGGCTCAAAGTTGCAAGCCTGAGACCAAGAGTCACATGCTCTATCAAGTGGGCCAGCCGTGTGCCCTTCTTCTTTCTCTTTACTACTGCAAAAGACAAGACAGCACAAAATAGAATCACATGCCTTTTACAATGCAGTGGTGAGGCATATTATTTTTGTTAAAATCAAATTTGGGACACAGGAAGAATAAGGAGAGTTTCAAAACTTAAGATATCTAAAATGTCCCAATGCCCTCTTTCTCTTCTAACCGACAGCCAATTGGCACATTCAACTTTATGCCTTGGAAAAAAGAACAGAGAAAAGCGGGGGATCATTTTAACTCTGAAACTCATGGCTTCTTAGTCTACTTCTGTAAAAACTACTTAAATAACCTAAAGTCATAAAAAGAGTTCATATTAACAAGGGATGAGAATATAGGAAGCACCTAGAGAAAATTCTTTTGCTCTGCAAGGGGAAATTTAAACTGCAGACAATTCACGGTGCTGGCACAGAGCTGAGCTGAAACGCAAACTTCAAATCTCTAAAATTAAAATCCTGTTTGTCTTCCCACCACCCCACAAAGGCAGACTTGACTCCCGTGCAGGAGCTCAGAGGTGGTGCTGAAGAAATGGTAGCCCAGAGTCACACACCAGACAGCTGAGCAAAAATACCCTGCTCTCCAACATCTTCCCTGCCACCAGCCCTCAGATCACAAATGTAGTTAAAAGCCAGATCTCGGGACGCCTGGGTGGCTCAGTTGGTTAGGCGGCTGCCTTCGGCTCAGGTCATGATCCCAGCGTCCTGGGATCGAGTCCCACATCGGGCTCCTTGCTCAGCGGGGAGCCTGCTTCTCCCTCTGCCTCTGCCTGCCATTCTGCCTGTGCTCGCTCTCTCTCTGACAAATAAATAAATTTTTAAAAAAAATTTTTTTTAAAAAGCCAGATCTCCCCCAACATTAAATCATAAAATCCAGAGATTAAAAGAAGAGCTGTTCCCCACCCACACCAATCTCCCTCCTAATCCAAATTCTGTTCTTTCTTCAACATCCCTCTCTCACCATCCTTGATTTTTATCACTTCAGCCTTAATATGATTTTTAACTGTACCTGGATAGGTTATTCCAATTCTGTCTGGAGCCTAGTTCTTGCCTGCAAAAAGCTAAAAGTATGAGGCCAAACCTCCTAGAAATGCCACCACCATCCCACCCCCAAAAAAGCCAGGTCCCCAGCCTTGGGCTTCCATAGCCTCTTAGGGCCTGCATGGCGTTCAGGGACACAGAGATCAAGGCAGCAGGAGTGAGCCTCAAAGTCCAGCAATAAGGTCATCCCTGGGGTTTGGAGCCGTTACCACCTTTCCCACTTGAATCTCAGCGGACGCCCTCAGGATGCCAAAGCTGCCTTTACTACGCTGAGGCCCCAAACTGCAACAATGAATGACCCAATGCAAACTGACAGCATGAACCTCAAACACATACAGATTGGCCTGACACGATCTGGAAGTTGTTTGTTCACTTAAGAGACTCATTGTGTATACTTCTTTAAGGCTCCAAACTAGCCTCTAGATCTGTGGATTTAACTTCACTTTTAGAGAGAGATTTTTCCCCTCCCTCCCAAAATAGCAGGCACCTTCTGAACAAAAGTACCCACATTCTGATTAGTTCTAAAAAACCAGATTGTGCAGTTAAAAGACAGTCTATCCACCATGTGGAGATCTTCTTGGGAGATCTGCCAGTGTAATGGTTCTTTCTGACTGAAGATAATTCAAATGTCCCCTCACTCCAGGCCTGCAAAGTTTAAAAGGCAAGAGCTAACACGTACAGACAAGGCTGGGCAATGCTGCTCAACTGTCTCCCACATTAGGTCTGGCTCGGGCCTGCTCACCCATGGTCTGAGCTGCACAGGACAGGACCCAAATAATGCCTGAGAGGCTGAGACAGGATTGAAAAGCACAGACACCACTATGTCTGCAGGCTGCTGGCAAACCTGCTTCCTTACTCACCCCTGTGGCCCAGGTACAGCTGTCATGCTATGCTGGTGTCCTGGAGGGGAGCTGACATGAAGAGGATTTTTGGAAGTGCTGCCTTCTCAAGCAGGGGCTCCACCTTCACCCCTGCAAGGTGCCTGCTCCCTTTTCTTCCACCAACAGGTGCTGCTATTCTCTGCCTACTTCTCCCTCTCCCACCCCATCACCACAGGTGCAGCAGGAATCAAAGTTTGTTCTAGTCTTTGCTTTAGGATAATGTCCCAAAATGGGAGTTGCTAAGCTCAGAGATAGGTATATTTTAAAGACTTCGTATTCCTACTGCCAAGATGCCCTTGGTGGGAACACACATTTGCCTTCTTGACTCTTCTGCCTTTGGAGAATGCCTTCCCATCCAACAGTAACACTACTCAAAACACATAGCTCAGACAAAGCCAATCTAGCTCCCTGGCTCCAGCGCTCAGATGGTGATCTGGCCTGGCCAGTAAGAGGACTCCACCCACAGACCCTGTAAGTGGTTTGAGGACGGACACATAACCCAAGCCAGGCTAACTGGAGATTCCTCAGGACATGTGCTGGAGATACTTTAAAAGATGCTCACTCACCCACAAATCTGCAGACAGAAAGTAGACTAGCACAGCAGCTGCCTAGGACTGAGGTGTTGGCATAGGAAGGGGGGTTGGAATGAGTACTAATTGGTATGAGGTTTCTTTTGCAGTGATGCAAATGCTCTAAACTTGATGTGGCGATGGTTGCACAACTCTGTGAATATATTAAAAATCATTTAGTCGTATGCTTGAAATGGGTGAATTGGGAGGGTATATGAATATCTCCATAAAGCTGTTATTTTTAAAAAAGAGATGCTGACTCTCACTCTCTCCCTTTCTCTAGAACAGCAAGTAGTAAGATATTGTAAATTTGGGTCTACAGCAGCTATCTCTTCACCATGTAGAGAGAATCTGCCTGAGAATATATCCATGCAGACGCAAGCAAACAAAAAAGACAGACACAAGATAGAGGCACAGAATGAATCATTTGAACTACTGGATCCAACTTTGCATAAAGCCATTCCCATTCCTTGAACTTCTCAATGCATAAGCCAAAAAATTCCTTATTTTGTTTAAACTAATTTAAACTCAGTTTCTGTCACAACCAACAAAGTCCTGCTGCAACTTTCCCAAAAGGATGTCCAAATGCATTTCTCACCAGCTGCGAATGAGTGCCCAGCCCTCTAGACCTTCTATACAGAGAATTATCTTTAATAACAGCTTTGTTCATACATAGGCAAAAAAAAATTACAGATCTTAGATTTCAAGCAAGGTCAAACATTAGTATCAACCCATCTTTTTTCCTTCGTTAAATTGTCTATTTTTGCACAAACCATGTATAAGATAATGTTAGTAAACCTTTTGTCTATGACTATTTTTCCTAGTTAGTTACCACTTGCCTTTTGATTTTTATGACACTTTTTACATGCAGAAGTACTTTACACATAAAACCTAACAAATTTTTCTTTGTAATGCTATTGTTTTTATTTTAAGAAAGTCTTTCCCCATACTAAGATTAAACAAATATTCTCACAGTTTCATTTTTTAATTGAACACCTTGATCCACCTGGCATTTTAGATTGTAATAAGAGCTTAGCATGTATTTTTACTCAAAATAGTTCTCTAATTGTCCCGGTATGCATTAAGTAATTCTCTTTTTTCCAACTTATATATGATGGCTCTTTATAGCAGATATTAAATTCCTTAACATAGTAGAGTTTCTTTCTTGACTCTCTATGTGGTTATGTTGAACTGAGTACCAATCTTGGGCAATTACTCTGCTACTTTACCTACTATAACCCTATATTATAGTTTTGGGTATTTTGTTATCATGGTAAAATATCTGTAACATCATGAAATTTACCATCTTAATAATTTTTAAGTGTATAGTTCATTAAATACATTCATAATATTGTACAACCATCACCACCATCCATCTTCAAACCTTTTTCATCTTCCCAAACTTAAATCTGTACTCATTAAATACTAACCCCCACACCATCTCCCCCCAGCCCCTGGCAACCACTATTCTACTTTCTGCCTCTATGAATTTGACTATTCTAGATACCTCATATAAGTGGAATCATACAAAATTTGCCCCTTTGTGTCTGGCCTATTTCTCTTGTCATAATGTCTTCAAGGTTCATCCAGATTGTGTCATTTATTAGAATTTCATTCCTTTTTAAGGTTGAACAATATTCTGTTGGGTGTATATACCACACTTTGTTTATCCATTTGTCTATCAATGGACATTTGGGTTGTTTCCACTTTTTGGCTATTGTGAGTCATATTGCTTGAACACTGGTGTGCAAATATCTGCTTGAATCCCCCCTACTTTCACTTATTTTGTGGATATATCCAGAAATGGGATTGCTGGTAAAATGGTAATTCTATGTTTAATTTTTGAGGAACTGTCAGACTATTTTCCACAGCAGCTGCACCATTTGACATTTCCACTAGCAAAGCACAATAGTTCTAATTCCTCCACATCCCCACCAACACTTGTTTTTCTTTTTTGATAATAGCTATCCTAATGGGTGTGAAGTGGTGTAATACATTTTAATACATGATAGTACAAGTGTTCCTCATTATGATTCTTTGTCAAAAAAAATTTGGGCCATTCTCTATTTTCTCCCCCAGAACAATTATTTTTAAGTCCCTCAAAGATCTTATATAAAAAATAATTAGAATTCTATTAAATATATTTTGAAAAAAAATTCACAGGATTCTTATCTTTAAGATCTGGACCCCCACCCTCTCCCCAAGAAATAAAAATCTTCTTTTATCTCCCTTAGAAAAGTTTTGGTTTTCTTCATGTTAGACCTAAGCATTTCTTGCTAAGATTATCTCTAGGTACTTCATATTTTTATGCTATTGTGAATGGAATAATCAGGCTCCTTTTAGAAAACAATTTTTAAAAGAAGAAGCCCTGTAATCAACAATAACACTCGTTTATGAAACACCTGCTATTTTAAGATCAGTGATAAAGGTCAACAGTGCCTGTCTTCTCCATGGAAATTTACCATAACAACAACAAAAAGAAAGCATTGGTTAAAACTTCATTGGATTGCCTCTTTTAAAGGCCCAGCGCATCCATCACTCCTGAGGTAGCAAATAAACCATTCCTAAGGAGGAAAGTAAAATTGTGAGTAATTTAATGTTTAATCAATGTGTGTTACAGATGTCATTAATTTTAGGTCAAATTTATGATGCACAAGTTTTCTTATGTCTTACATGTACCTTACATTACACTGGCCTTTCCTTGTGGATTTATACCCATTTTATTACTTCATTAATTTACCATTTACATTATCACCGAAGTGTACACCTGTATTTCTCCTCTACAATATATTTATATATCTATGATTTATTTACCATCAACTCTTCAGTCAGAAAAAACAATCTTTAATTCTACTATAGCTCCTAGGAGGAAATATGATTCACTTTGTAACCATTTACTTTAAGACATTACACTCTACCATGCAGCTTCCTGGCTCATTGCATAGGAAAGCTTTTACTGATAAAATTCCTCCCTCATTGGGGGAAAAATGTCAACTCTATTCTAAGAGCTATGTGCAGAGTGGCTATATAATAATACACATCAACACTACATGGTTTATTTATGGAAACTATATGCCAACAAATTAGACAACTGGAAGAAATGGTTAACTTCCTAGAAACTAATATAAACTACCAAAACTGAAACAGGAAGAAAGAGAAAACTTGAACAGACTGATAACCAACAAAGAAATTGAATCAGTAATAAAAAAAAAAAAATCTTCCAACAAACAAAAGAAATAAAAATAAGTGGTTTATGAAATTGAATATACACAGTGTAGTTCTCTAGAAATGAAAGTTTTCCTGTCCTCTTCCAAAAATGGCCTAAGAATGTCAAGACAGAATGAGATACCACCGAATGCAGCTTCCTCCTTGACATTTTTTCCCTTGACAAGGGAAGAATTTTGTCCCAAGAGGCAAACTGTCCACAGAAGTTTGAGTACCTTTGAGGTTACACACCAGCCCTCTGCGTTTCCATCTCCCCCTTACCACTGCCACATTAAGGTCCATGAAAAGCACATGAGTTGTGGTGTCTCTGTTTTTTCAGATTCATACTTTTGGCCCAGAAAGAGCAACAAAGGGTATTTTTGTACTAGAGGAAACAAAAAAAGGAAACAGAAATCTATCCAGGTGAACAGTGGGCCTCAATCAAGTCATTATAAACCCCCTGGCTGATGCCACCTATTTTAATAAACTTGTTCACCTCCCCCACCCATAACTCCACTCTCTTTCCAACCCTTCATTTATGCACACAAATAGGTCAAGAAGCAATAATATAAACTACTCAAAGTTGGATCCAAAAATGACCTAACTACTGTAGTTGATTCATAGCATTTTTTTTTCCACGCTGCTACTGGGTCTCTTCTGATTATGAAAGTCTCCATCTTCAGAAGAAGGCTAATTATATCTGGGATATACATTCCAATTTTGGACCTTGGCGACGATATATTTTGTTTTTCAGATATAATAGTACCATTATTTATTGCTCAGAGGGAACAGATAGTATCACTTATTACTGATCAGGAAAAGGAAAAAAAGACCCAAGTCAACCATTAACTTGCTTTTAGTACTCAACCCTTTATAAAAATAGCTAGCAAATTGTATCTATTTTTTGGCTGTGGGGTTGGAAGGGCAATTTCAAACTAATGACTACTGAGTGGAATAAACCAGGGAGGAAAGTCATATGAAAGATTCAAACACATCTCTTTAATTTCCAACAATTCCAGTTAACAGAAAAATCGTGTGTCTCCACAAAATTGTTTCCATGCTCTGTTCTCGCAACCCAATCCAATCAGAGAGTATTTTCATGAAATACAGTCTTGGTACTGTATAATTTGACTTGCCTAAAAGCATACACTAAATACTAAAAAGAATCTCAACTTGAAATATAAAAGAGAATGGCTATTGTATAAAGACAAGCTAACAACATAAATAAAGCTTAAGTCCTAGGATCACCCAGGGGCTGTAACTTTTTTTTTTTTTTTTTTTTAAGAGAAAGAGAGACAGGGAGCAGGGAGGAACGCAGAAAGGAGAGAGAATCCTAAGCAGGCTCTGCGCCCAATGCAGAGCCAACACGGGGCTCTAACTCACAACCCTGAGATTATGACCTCAGCCAAAATCAACAGTCAGACACTTAGCCAACTGAGCCACCCAGGTACCCCCAAGTTATAACCATTTTTAAGGCAACACCCATTTTAATAAAAGTTTTATATAACCAAGACTTCTGTCTCAGTAAGTTACACCATCTTTGTATAAGTCAGTATAGGCTAAATTCTGCTATGGTAACAAATCATCCCAAAATCTCAATGGCTGACAAAAATATGTTAATTTCTTGCCTATACTATATAACCGTCATGGCTCAGCTGCACTTCTGCTCTATACCACCTTCATTCTGGGATCTGGGTTGACGAAGTAACCTTCATCTGAATATTGCTTGTTTGGGGGGAAGAGGTTATCACAAAGAGAAAAGAAAGTATTATGAAGGAGAAATTGACTTTTTCAAGTTTCTGCACCAAAGTGATATGTGTCACTTTGGCTCACATTTCATTGACCAAAGCAGGTCACAAAAGTTCTCTGAGTTAAAAAGGGCAAGGATATGTCATCGTCCCCCCACAGCCTTTTAGCTGGCCTCCTTACCTCTAATCTAATTCCTGTCAAAGCCATCCCCTCCACATTGCTCCCTGCAGTACCTCCCCAAATCTGACCATGTTCCTCTACCACCCAGAAATTTCTACACCTGGATTTTCCCCTCTCTGCATGTGTACTACTACTGGAGTATGTGCCAATGGGCCAGGAGAGTTCCAGAATAAATATGGTGACTTTTCCAGCATGCTGATTTTACTTGAGGATTTAAAAATATATATACTTTTTAAAAATAAAACAAACCAGGAGCGCCTGGTGGCTCAGTGGGTTAAAGCCTCTGCTCAGGTCATGATTCCAGGGTCCTGGGCTCTCTGCTCAGCTGAAAGTCTGTTTCCTCCTCTCTCTCTCTCTCTCTCTCTCTCTCTCTCTCTGCCTGCCTCTCTGCTTGTGATCTCTGTCAAATAAATAAATAAATCTTTTTTTAAAATAAAAATAAAATAAAAAATAAAATAAACCTGAATCTCTTTCATAAGAATCTCTAAAGAAAGGTGCTGTTTGAATTGGGTCTCAGGGGGCCATCCACATCTCCTGGTGCCATGGTCACGACTCACCTACTCTCAGGGTGCTTTAATGAAAGAGGCTGAGAAACACAGGGCCTTCATTATCTGGCACTTCTTACCTCTCTAGAGCACCACTAACCCATTATGATAAACAAAAACCACATGTGGCTACTGAGCACTTGAATTGTGGCTAATGTGACTGAGGAACTGAATGTTTAATTGTATTTATTTTCATTAAATTTAAATACCCACATGTGGCTAATGGCTACTGTATTAGCACAGAGAGAAAACATTTCTGTCTTTGGTGGGCAGAATAATGGCCCTGCAAAGATGCCCATGTCCTAATCCCCAGATCACATGAATATGTTATGTTATCTGGCCAAGGGGAACTAAGGAAACAGAAATGAGCATGCTGATCAGCTGACCTGAAAATAAGAATATCATCCTAGATTATCCATTATAGGTGCAATGTAATCACAAAGGTGCTTGCATAGAGGGAGACAGAAAAGTCAGTATCACCATTATGTGATGTGAGAAAAATTCAACTAGTTATTGTTGGCTTTGAAGATGGAGGAAAAGACGATAAGCCAAGGAAGGCAGGCAGCCTTTTGAACCTGGAAAAGTCAGGAACATCGATTTTTCTCTAGAGACTCCAAAAGGAACAGCTCCCTGCCGGCTCATTTATTCCAACCCAGACAGATCCGCCTTCGACTTCTGACCACCAGAACTATAAAATAATAAGTGTGTGTTGTTTTAAGACATTAAGTTTATGTTAATTTGTTACAGCAGCAGTAGAAAACTGGTACACCATTGTTGCAGGAATGTCTTTCAGATAATGCCGTTCTGGAAGCATCTCTCACCACCCTCGATGCAGTTCATTACACCGCAGCAACTCTAAAAATATCTGTTGTTCTCCACACCCAGCACACAGTCTCATGATGTTCCCTCTGCCTAGAACCCCTTTCTTCTACCCCCCTCCAAGGATAACTCCTATTCATGTTTTAAGACTTAATTCAGCTTTATAAGGAAATCTTTCATTATACCTCTGGTTCGGGTGGGATATACCTTTTCTGTAGTCTTTTGAAATCCACACGAAGCTCTGTAATTGGTATGAATTTCAGTCAAACTCAGGTATAAACAACATGTTATTTTCATTTTACCTATATCAAATTAAACCTAATCCTGAGCACGCATCCTAAGGGTCTAGCATAAAATTCAGACTGTTCTTTCCATGGTTTGCCCTCTGGTCCCCTCTGGTCACGCATATCTGTGCATACAGGTGAGTGACTGGTGAAATGCCACTGCCCAGTCTTCATGACATCTCTGGGGTCCAGACTGGGTGGACACCCCAGTACCAGATCCAGGGTCCAAGTATCTCCATGGATCTCTCAGCCCAGCCTCTGACACAGGTTGCCCTCCCCCCCAGGGGGGCGGGGGGGGGGGTGGACCTCCAAGCTCTGCCGCCTGCATCTCCAGGACCCACCAACCTTTTTCCTGTTCCCAACCTCCTCTAAGACTTCTGTATCCCATCATTTTTTCTCCAGGACTCCTAATTTAAAGTTTTATGAAAAAGCAGAAGGACAAGGAGTGACTTAAAAACCTTCCTTGAAAGAAAAAAAAAAGAAGACAAAGAGGGAGTAGCTTCCTGTTTGAAATTGAAAGAGCAAGGGGAAAAACATAAAGAAAACATTTAGATCTCAATAAATAACTTGCCATATCTCCATTATAAATAGCATTTAAAGCATTAACTTGAAAATATTTCCAAGCAAGAATCACATAGCCCAAGTCAGCACTGACATACCAAAAGCCCCACCTGAGGACTCACCCCATTGTGTTATTTCGTTTCAGTAGGCGATTGTTAACCTCATTCCATAAATGAGAAAACTGACATGCTGAAAGTTTGGATAAATTTGTACAAATCACATGGTTATAAAGTGACCTGTAGGGCTTCAAACCCAGACCAGAAGCCTTGTACTACCCTGCCCTGAGTCTCCAGAACACAGAGTTGTGCTGGATCCACTGAACCAGGCTTGCAGACCTCCCCCCACTCCCATCTACAGGCCCCCAGGGACCCCTGCTGCCATTGTTCTCTGGGTCCAAGCGCAGAATCAACACCCTTTGTTTTCCCTTAGTACAGTTCAGAGAAACCCTTGGGTTCAAGGTGCATTTACTAAAAAACCTAAAGTTGGGGGAAAAGAGTAAAGAAAACATCAACA
Organism: Mellivora capensis; assembly: GCA_004024625.1. Lineage (NCBI taxonomy): Eukaryota > Metazoa > Chordata > Mammalia > Carnivora > Mustelidae > Mellivora > Mellivora capensis. The sequence continues at coordinate 76,867 of PISX010003039.1, forward strand.
GGATCAGGCAGACACATAAAGGAATGTGACCCCAAGAATCTCAGTAAAAATGAAAGTGCTTTCCTCCAGGAACTGCTCTTGAACCCCAGAGCCCTTGGTGTAATGCACACCCACAGTGCTGATTATCTAGGGTTCTTCTCCATAGACCTCCCTGCCTCTGGATCAAAATGGCAGCTTTTTCTTACTCCTCAGAATGTGAAGGCTATGGAAGTACTCCATTCAAGTCTGCCTTCCAAATTACAATCAAAGGAGCAAACCCAGTTCCCAGTTTCACCCCCAGGATTCAGGGGCACCCCAAGGAGGGAGTCTTCCCCTGCCGGCCAGCGATCACATCCACTGTAGTGAGTCACCCGCAGGTCTTTATGCTCTCCTTCCCCACATGGCCCGCCCTTCAGGGAAGTGGTCTTTTATAATTAGAGTTTTAATATTTAAAATTAGCTTATGCATACGGCGACCGTCACACAAATAGAGTGTAGCAGGTTGTTCTTTCACACGGCCTTTCCTGAGTATTTATACAAGTCTTCCTAATATAGCAGCCTGTTTAATAAGGGTGGTCAGAAGCTGTCTTAACTCTTTAGGACCTAGAAGTATGTCTAGTACAAAAACGAACACATGCTGTTACCATTTATCTACAGAGATCCCTATCTGGCATCACTGTAAATGAAAAGGAAAAAAAAAAAAAAAAGAAAAAAGAAACCTTTAGCACAAGCCAATACCAAAATATCTTTAAGGGCTATTCTTATTTTTGCATATAAAAATATGTTTGTTTAGCCCTTTTTTGCATTCTAATTAATTAATTTTCCTCTGTAATTAAAAAATCAAACTATTAGATCATACAGACCCAACATTACTGAATTTAGAAAGATGTATAATTTCTAAAGGAGCTGATAATACACAGTAACCCTTAATGTCAAAGACAAAGATTGAAATTCCATACGAATGCATAAATTCATTAAGCAGGAGTCATTTTCAATTATTAAGAAACAAAGATCTGTATTCCTTATAGAAATTAGAAAAGGCAGAAAATAACATCAACATTCGTAACTGCTACAATTAAGACCAATAAAATTTTTAAATCAAATTAAAATCAGAGTGATGATAATATACATAATGAAATTTATGTAGCACCATGTGGCTCTATTTCCTCAGACAAACCCCTGAGTCCATTATTTTGCAGGATGAAGAAATCAGTAGTCACTGCTTGCATTTTCCAGGACACTGGCCTGAGGATTCACCTACCACAACAGGGAAAATGGATCCAATGCCATCACATGCCCGTGGTATTGCCTCTCCAATTTCAACAGCACACCCAGCCCTTCAGTTTCACCCCAGTTGTTGAGGTTAGCTGGGGGCACGGGCAGGTCAAGCTCAGGAAATGACTGCCTTCTTATTGGTGCCATGTTTCCCCCACATTCGTGTGGCTCTGGTGGGTCCCTATTCTAGGTACCTGACATCTATAGGAACAGTAGTCAGAGAGGTTTTTAGAAATGAGGAGTCAGAATTCTATACTTGAACACATCTCTGGTGGCTACAGCATTTGTTTCATAAGGCTTATCCTAAAGATCTCGCCCTATCTATATAAAGCACATTTCTCATAATTAAAAAATCCAAAATCTGTAATGGTTATTAACCTATTTAAGGCCACAAATCACCTTGAGAATCTTGTAGACGTCTCAAAACTTCCATCTTAAAAATGCATACAAAGTTCACTGAAATGTTTTCACTCACTTTCAGGGGGTTCATAAACCTATCAAAGCCCAGTCAGACTTTTAGGAGATGTATGAACTAATTCCAGGCTCAGAAACATGCTGCAGGGTCTTTTTGCTTTTCATTGAACACAGAATTAAAAGTACACAGACACAGAAAGACAAATGTTATGTGTCCTCACATATTTTGGAATCTGAAATAGCCAAACTTACAGACACATAGAATGGAATGGTGGTTGCCAGGGGCTGAGGAGGAGAAAATAGGGAAGTGATGGTCAAAGGGTACAGAGTTTCAGTTTTGCAAGATACAGAAGTTCTGGAGACCTACTAATCAGCACAGTGCCCATAGTTAACAACTGTATACTTAAATTTCCTAACAGGATAGTTCTTATGTTAAATGTCCTTACCACCAAATAATAATAATAATAATAATAATAGAATAAGAGCAGAAAGAAACATTGGGAGGAGAAGGATAGGTTTATGGCCTTCACAGCGGTAATGTTTTCAGGTCCATACTTATCCCCAAACTCACCGAGTTGTCTACATTAAATATGTACAGCTTTTTACATATCAAACATACCTCAAGAAAGTAGTTTTTAAAAAACTTAAAGTTAGGGCCCCTGGGTGACTCAGTTGGTCAAGCATCCCAGGGTCCTGTAATGTAGCCCCTTTGCTACAGGATTTTTCTCAGACCAGGCTCTGAGAAGTTGGGCTCCCTGCTCAGCGAGGAGTCAGCTTCTCCCTCTGCCCCTCCTCCCACTCATTCTCTCAACTTCTCTCTCTCTTAAATAAAACCTTTAAAATTTTTTTAAATAAATAAATACTTAAACTGAATTAATGGGCTTCCCTCCTAGAAGTTAAAGTTCTAAGTTAATATAGGGTACTGCTTATTAATGTTATTGTGCATATTGGGCTATGTCAAGATAGCTGGACACCTGGACCCCAACCTAGGTATCTCTCTTGGCCAAATATGAGTTTGAAGAGAAACACCAGAGCTCCATGGAATTATACTTGGACCTGGCATCAAAGCTTTACCCAGATAAACTAGGCTGTCCAGAGGCCTTTCCCTGAAGCGGACACAGCTCATCTTTACCACCCCTCGGCGGAAGAGGAGACACTGCAGAGAGCATCTGCTTTGGGGTCCCCCTCCCCAAAGAACAGGGAAAACAGTAACAGTACCTTCCAAAAAATAGAGATGTCACAGGCACTTAAGAAATAAACATAATAAGCCATATCTAATCTTTTTTAGGTACCTGGGTATCCATCCTGCAAGTTGGAACTTCTCACCTGGAGCCCCTTTCAGAAACGCTGTTTCAGAAACAGTGGCAGAATCTATGACAGGTTCCCCCCTCTTTGTGTGCCTCTGTTTCAGACACATCTTTCAACCATCCACTGTCCAGGATCCCCCCTCTCTTCCTGACATGGATTTTTTTTTTTTAGATTTTTTTAAATTTATTTATTTGACAGAGATCACATGTAGACAGAGAGGCAGGCAGAGAAGGGGGGGGAGTGGGGGAGAAAGCAGGCTCCCTGCTGAGCAGAGAGCCTGATGCAGGGCTAGATCCCAGGACCCTGGGATCATGACCTGAGCCTCAGGCAGAGGCTTAACCCACTGAGCCACCCAGGCGCCCCTAACATGGATTTAAGGCACATGAAAAAGTCTTTAGTGACGGGGTCACTAAGGGGTAGAGTAAAAAGACAACTGTGGAGCCCCTTTGCTACAGGATTTTTATCAGACCAGGCTAAAACCATGACCAGAGGAGGATGAGAGGTCCCTCAGGAAAAGCTAGCTACCAGGAAAAGCACAGCTATCACGAACAAGATTCCCGAATATCATATCCATGGTACTACGTTCCTACCACTTCTCTTACAAAATGTTGTTTCTCTCTAAATGACTCTGGTTATTCTTATTACCTTTTTTACAGTGTTTCAAGCTGTTTGCAAGGAAATGTTAAAGATACAGGCAAGAGATAAGATCTAAGCAGAGAACAAGTACAAAAGGGCAACATGGAAGTTCAAAGCCGCAAGCAAGTGAAACTGACCTTGGCGCTGACCTTGGCGGGTCCTGTAAGTTCATAAGCGTCAGAAAGCCCTGCTGTGAATGCCACTTCGAGGGTGAAATTTAAAGTGAAGCCACTTGTGGAAAAACGGGTTGTTGTCCATTCATTCATTCATTTATGCTATGTTTGAGAAACTCGGGTCTGAAAGCTTTTTACAAATGCATACTTAAATACTAAGGTGGAGTTTTGTTGGTTTTTTTTTTTTTAATTTCTCAAAAACCTTACACATGTTCCTTTTGCTCTCAACTTCTCACTTAGGATTTCCACATCGTAGAGTCCTGGGTATGAGAGGAGGAATGAGAAGGGAGATCTTCCCTGTAGGCACAGCATTTCCCAGAGTGGTGGGCAGGGGACAGCACTGAGGGCAAAGGTGAGATACCTGCTTTGGTCCCTGCCCCTGCCACATCCCTGCCCACACCTGCCCATAGTCTCAAAAACACAGTGTGATGACCGAAACTCATTTACATCTCCATTACTGCTGCATTATCATTGTCTTTAAATGCCATTTTTCTTTAATTACCCCTGCCTACAGAGAAATGAAGACAAGAGAAGACAAAAAGGCTCATGCAACATTCCAGGAGAATCACAAACACAGGGCATGGGACTGTCTTATTAACTTCATTGTGGTGATGTGTTATAAAATGCAAACTGCAGAAAGGGGGCAGTAATCTGTTAATAAATATGTTAATTAGGCAGAGTAAATGCCATACTGCATGGTGGGGGAAAAAATTCACTGATTGTAAACTCCATGCACAGCAGATTTCAGAGGGCAAAATGTAGTTAATAAAACTACCTTTATGTTTTATATTGCTTCTCTTTAGCATAAACAGCTAATAACCAATTTACATTAATGGTGTGGGCACAAATGTAAATTAGCCCCTTTTTGGTTTATAAAACTGCAATGCAATCCTAATGCTAAAGCGTTGTATTGGCGATTTCATTAAGGAAAAGATCTGAGAACCCGATACAGTCCTAGGGCCCGCTGCAAGGAATTTTAATACGAAACCAAAATGACACTGCACATCCTTGTTCCCCACGTGGGAATTTCCAGAAAGGGCTCTGCTATCAAATATTTTTCCTATCCATGGCTACATCCACAACCCAAGCTCCTGTGGGTGTTCAAAATGTCCTCTTGCCAAAAAAATGCCTCCCCAGCCCGAGGCTACAACAATACGGTCTTGTACAAGTGCAGTCTGGACTCCTACTTGACTTTCTTTGCTCGCCGACGGGTAGCAGTCCTGACTTGACACCAGACAAAGGGACCCTTGTATCACATGGACTTTCCTGGGTCCAGGTGGCCGGAGGAGGAAGAGAGGAGGACCTTCAGGGCCTTCTGAGCCTGTGCTCCCAGTAGCCACAGAGATCGAATGCAAATGCGAACAACACGCATTTGTGCTCCCTGCACCAGTGGAAGTTTTCCATTTCTGGCCTCATTCATCTGCGACCTCTCCTCCTCACAGGCTCTTTCTTTAGTCATGCTGTGCAAGCAGCTACTGTATATACCAAAAGTTAATTTTACTACACACTTCAGTGTGTCGCCAGAGGTGCAATAAATCACGAACCAATTTCCAATTTTGTTATGCCCTACTTGATAAGGATGTGAAGCATTCTTTTCCCCCAATATACATGTTTTTAAACATGAGGTTGAGAAGCAAGGACACGTCTCGGGATGTGCAGTGAAATTTTAACCTTCCTTTTCAAGAGAAGGTGACCCCTGCAGGTCCTATTAGAATAAAACATCAACTTACACTTTTAGTTTGGATCTTGGGTCCAGAAGCTGCCTATAGGACTTTATGTTGCAGAACACTTCTTAAGAAAAGTTGTGAGGTGGGTTTTTTTTTTCCTTTTTGCAACTTCAGCAAATAAACTTTTCAGATGAAGTACAAATTGTTGGGACAGTTTTATTCTGAATTGGCAGCATGTTTTTAAAGGTACAGAATAAGATTTGTATACATTTAAATTTTCATACAATCGTTCATACGTTCTTGGAGATGGATAAAGAGATTTTTAGTATTCTTTCTACTACTTTTAATTTGAGTACTTCAGTGTTAACCCATTGCAGTTGTGAATTAAACTAAGTCTAATGTCGGCACCTGGGTGGCTCAGTGGGTTAAATGTCTGCCTTTACCCCAGGTCATGATCTCCAGGGCCTGGGATGGAGCCTGCGTCCCATGCACACACACACACACCCCCACTATAGTAGGCCTCCTTGCTCAGTGGGGAGTCTGTTTCTCCCTCTGCTCCTCCCCCCATCTGTGTCCTCTCTCTCTCAAATAATAAATAAAATCTTTTTTAAAAATGAACTAATTCTAATGAGTTTTGGGAAGCCTTCAGGGGAGGGGGCTGGGAGCTATTATTAGTGAGTGAGAATTCAGAACTTAAAGGATTAGCCTTTCATGCTCACTAATTCCCTTGCTGCTCTGTCTATACTAACAATAATAATAGAATATACTTCTTGAAGTTATTTTGAGGTTTGAGTAAGATTATACAATTGGCAATGACCACAGTATAAAAGTTTTAGGCAGTTATCATAGCTGGATGCTAAAACTAGTAGTATGCAAAAGTTGTATGAGAAATAGAGGATAGTTGACCCTTGAACAACATGGGTTTGAGATGTGTAGGTCCACTTACATGCAGGGTTTTTTATAAACACAGTATGGTACTGTAAAGTATTTTTTCTTCCTTATGATTTTCTTAATAACATTTTCTTTTCACTAGCTTACTTTATTATAAGAACATAGTATACAAATATATATATATATAAAAACATACATAGAATACAGAATACAACTATATGTGCATAAAACATAAAATACATGTTAATCACCTGTTTATGTTATAGGTAGTTTCTGGTCAATGGCAGGTTACTAGTAATTAGGTTTGGGGGAGTCAAAATTTATACGTGGATTTTTGACCATGCAAGGGTCAGCACCTCTGACCCACATGTTATTCAAGGGTTAACTATACTACATAGTCTTAAAAAATGCCCTCACTAGAAACTAGAATGATACCCACCCCAAAATTGGTGCTGGTTAGTCTGGCAAGCACAATGAGAGTAGAGTAGGAAGATTTTAATAGGCAACAGGTATTACTTGAACCTCAAAAAAAAAAAAAAGAAATTTTAGAAAAAAAAAAAGAGGAGAATAAGGAGGAAGAAGATGAGAAGAAATGCTCCAATCACGTAGACAAAGTACAACCTAGCAACACATGAACTTGTATTTTCATTTAAGCTCAAATTATTGCCATTGAAAGATACACATATGCAAGGAGGTCAAATGTCTTCAGATAAAGAAGAGACAGACTATGAAGCAGCAGAAACTGCACGGGTTTCAAAGTAGAAATCCTAGTTTCAAATACCAGACCTACCTCTTGCCACACTCACATCTTTTGAAATAAATGGTTGTTGATAAGTAAATCAATAGAACTCCAAAACCTACAGATTGCCCATTATACACATATATTACCCTGGGACAAGTCCTTCTATTATTTAAAAATAAATTTTGAAAGAACACATTTATAATCACCTTGGAGATCATTTTGGCAATATGCAGAAAAGTTTAAAATGTGTATATCCCATGACAGAGAAATTTCATCCCTGGGTATACACTTCACAGAAACTCACACACTTACATAAGGAGGCACACATAAGATTTCTCATTATAGTATTGTTTGTGGCAGCAAAAACTAAAAACAATCTAAATTATCCATCAAAAAAGAGAATTAATGGGGCGCCTGGGTGGCTCAGTGGGTTGAAGCCTCTGCCTTCGGCTCGGGTCATGATCCCAGGGTCTTGGGATCAAGCCCCGCATCGAGCTCTCTGCCTAGCGGGGAGCCTGCTTCCTCCTCTCTCTCTGCCTGCCTCTCTGCCTACTTGTGATAAATAAAAAAAAAAATCTTAAAAAAATAATAAAAAAAGAGAATTAATGTGTATATGTGTACACTGCTGCAATGGGATATCATACAGCTATGAAAATGGTTAAACTACAGCTATGCATATCCATATGAATGATTTTTATAATACTAAGTGAAAAATCATGTCACACAAGAATACCTACACTATGCGGGTGCCCAGGTGGGCTCAGTAGGTTAAGCATCCATCTCTTGGTTTCAGTTCAGATCATAATCTCAGGGTTGTGAGATTGAGCCCTAGGCTGGGCTCTGCATTCAGTGGAGAGTCTGCTTGAAGATTCTCTCTTCCTCTCCCTCTGCCTTTCTCTCCTTTCTCTCTCTCTCTCAAATAAATAAATAAAATCTTTTTTAAAAAAAATACTTATACTATGATTTCATAGACAAATTGTGTAAAAGCATTATTATATATTGCTTAGGATATACAAATATATTATAAAAGTATAAGAAGTGGGCATGGAAACCAAATTTAGAAGAGCAGTTACCTATTGGAAGAAGATGCAACCAGGAAGGGGCATTTAAATGCTCAAGTGACAAGGGTAGTAAGGGTAAAGATGTATAGATACAGGGATGCCTGGGTGGCTCAGTTGGTTGAGCGGCTGCCTTCGGCTCGGGTCGTGATCCCAGCGTCCTGGGATCGAGTCCCACACTGGGCTCCTTGCTCAGCAGGGAGCCTGCTTCTCCCTCTGCCTCTGGCTGCCTGTGCACTCTCTCTCTCTGAGAGAGAATAATAAATAAAATCTTAAAATCTTAAAAAAAAAAAGATGTATAGATACAAAGGGCATTTATATTTATTGGCTTCGTTTATTACATTGGAAGGTGGAAACATACATGTTTGTAGCATCATTCTTCATAATTTTTTGTGTGTCTTAAACAATACCTAAATGCTAATTACTTCAAACAAAACTGCATACATTCAAATACATGCATAGAAAATTTCTGGAAGGAATCAAAAGAAATTATTGGCAGTGTTTGCCTTTGGAGAATGGACCTGACACCTGGAGTGGTGGCAAGATTCACTTTTACTCTTACAGATTCACTACTGTTCAGTTTCAGTGATACTATTTGAATGTATTACCATGTGAAAATGATATTCTCATAATAATGATAATTTATCTAACAACTTAACAAACATGGATTACTTGATAATAGCTACACATGGTTTTTGTGTTAATGATGGTCTAGGTCATTACCCTGTGTATTTAAGCAGTTGAGGAGCTCAACTCCCCTTCTCAGGAAATGTGATGTGAACTCTAAAGAGTGATATGGGCCACAGATTTCATAAACTTAAGCACATCACTACTGCATTTCCCTCTATGGGTCATATTTTGTAATACCTGCATAAAACCCATGTATGTGATCTTACAAACCTTCACAGTAGTGGAAGAAACATTTCCAGTACATCACCTTCTGATAATGACCATTAATATTTTGGGCCACAGAATAGAGCTTAGTGCCATTTCAAATTCAGGGCAATTCAACACATGTTTATTGAATTTCTACCACATTATAGGCTAAGGTAGAAACAAGAATAAGACAAGTTCCTGCCCTCTAGGATAGAAACCTGCATTCTGTGAAGCCCAATTCATTTTACTTTCAGAACTCATAATCTAGGTTTATTGGGAGCAGATACTAATCATCATTGCTTGCTTGCTTTCTTCCTTCAACCCAGTGGTGAAAATGGCAAGCGTCTTTCGATGTTATCTCCATTGTTTTCCAGGTGTGAGAAAATGTTCACACTTGGTGAGCAACTCATAAAGACTAAGCAGATGTGCACAATGATTAGTATTGCAATCAAATAAATCCTACAACCAAGTTGATCTGGCACACATTTGATGATATGCATAATCATTATCATGCAACCTGGTAATTAAGGATAATTGATAAATAATTCATGTAAATTACTGTAATTTATACAGTTCTGCATTTAAGCCAAGATTTCTGGGGTCAGCTAAGTGTAGTTCGAAGAGGTTAGTGACCCAACTGAAAAGCCCCTGATCAGCTAACACAGGGGAACCTGTTCTTGCCCTACCAGGCTCTCGACTGTCTTGTGTTTCCCAGGAGCCCAAAGCTGACAGCTGAGCCCACTCTCCCAGGGATTCCCAGCTCTGACACTTCTGAGGTTTGCAGTTGCAGTTGGCTTCCTTCAGGGAGTGGAGTTTTCTTCCATTTGAGAAGGAAAAAAACATCAACAATATTAGTTCAGATCTCGGGCTTCAGACCAAAAGCCTATAAAAGAAGGAAATGGGATTAACTCTGCCCTCCAGCACTGGTGGGGCCAGAAGTGGGTTTTCTGAGGGCTAAGACAGTAACTTTCTTTGATTTTTAAAGATTTATTTATTTAGTTAGTTATTTGACAGACAGAGATCACAAGTAGGCAGAGAAGCAGGCAGAGAGAGAGGAGGAAGCAGACTCCCCGCCTAGCAGAGAGCCCGATGCGATGCGGGGGCGAGCCCAGGACTCTGAGATCATGACCCGAGCCGAAGGCAGAGGCTTTAACCCACTGAGCCACCCATGCGCCCCGACAGTAACTTTCTTTTACTACTCTCTTTTTTTTTTTTAAGATATATTTATTTGAGGTGGGGAGGGGCAGAGAGAGAGAGAAGGAAACACTCTCAAGCAGATTCCACGCTGAGCGCAAAGCCCAATGCTGGGCTCAGACATGGGGCTCAATCCCAGGACCATAAGATCATGACTTGAGCCAAAACTAAGAGTCAGAGGTTTAACCAACTGTGCCACCCTGGTGCCCAACCCCTCCCTTCTGAAGGCCAGGCCCACACTGGGGGAAACCAGCAAGGAACATGATTTTTTTTGTTGTTGTTTTTAAAGACCTCCTGCCTCAAGTTTCTCCCCTGAAATTCTCCTGATTAGAGAGACAGGCAGACTAGCACCCTAAAAATGCAAAGGGGGCCCTCAGTCAGTCAGTCAGTCACATCTCCTTGATTTTGTTTACTCAGCGTGGTTTGCCTTCCCCAGCTAAGAGCAGAAGAGCAGTGGGAGCTCTGACGGGGGTGGGAATCCTAAGTGAGAAATTATTCCAGAGCAATGGAATATAGCAGAGAACAGGAGCCAGGACAAGGCAAAGTGGTCACCAGGCACCTCCACAGCAGAGAACCAAAGAACCCAAATAGTAGAAAAGTAACTGAAACACACAAGCCCCTTTAAGAACACATAGTCAGGAACAGAGTGGCTTCTGTCTTGATCCTCTGCCCAGGCTTACCTCCCTTCTCAGCTCACGTTGTAATGAAATGCCCTACAAGTACTGTTTGCTGGACTAAGAAAAAGCCTCGGCAGGCCTTGTGTCCCAGCAGTGATGAGGCCTGTGCCAGCTTTGCAGCTATCCTAGTGCTCATCCCCAGTCTCGGTTATCATCTCACACTTGGTTAATCTCTCTGCACAGGTAAAGCACCCACATGTGCCCACACAATGTGTATTGTACGAATATACTGCAAGTACCTAGTGCCTCTGGGTTCACTGCACTGATGATGCCAAGTCATTTGCCCGTGTTTCTGATGCCTAATGGAATAACTACAGTGAACTCGAAGCCCATGGGAACCCCCAGGAAAAGGAAAACCATTGTAGTAATGTTGGAAGGCACAGGACTAGAACACTGGAAAGGCATTAGGGAGTGGGCCCAGTGGCAGGTTCAGAAGAGATGAGCTCCATTAGACAGACATGAGTGTTGTCCTTATATAAGAAAACACCAGAACCTGTTCCTATCGTTTCCTAATCATGGACAGTAATGGGTCCACACAGAGCTAATAAAGATTTCCTAAAAAGCATATCCAGAACAGTAGCTCTGTGGGATGTTAATAGATTCAAAGATCAAATAAATTTCATAGCCTCTAGTTCAAATAAATATAAACACATTTTCATATTATAGGACTTCTCAGAGCCTTTGATATTGTAATATACACTATGGAAACCCAAAAAAGGAATAGGATATGCAGTGTTTCCCAATCTCACATGATAAAATTATTTTGTGTTCACATTTTCTCCACATCTTGCCCTTCTTCCCTCCCCTAGTAGAAACCTTTTCTTGCCTCAGGGGAGGTACAGGGCAGAGCTTCTTGATTTTTGTTTCCAAATCAAATGAGGTTGAGGAAAGAGAGATTGGAGGGGTGAGGAGGGCAGTTCCCAAAGTCAGACCTTTCACTGGAGTTTCCAACCTCACCAAAGACCACATGCTCCAAGCACCACACAGCAGCAGGGAGCCCAGGTAAAAGGACTGTGTGGATAGTGAGCACCTTCACAGAGAGCAGTGTGAAGAGTCATCACACCAATGCCTAAGCATTCTGTAAGACCACAGAATCCTGGCACAACCCCTTGGAGGGAGAAAAGGAAGGAACTCCAAGTATGACCAAGTATGTCCCATCAATCTGGAGGGATGGCAGATAAGTCAAAATCAGGTTGGTTCACAGAAAATAAGGAAATGCAATATTTCCCTGTACAACTGGTTGTGTACTGAAATTCATACCTGCAACATGTATTTGCCTATGGGGCTTCTTTTTGGTCAAGTATCTCACAAGACTAGTTTCTTACAGAACACGAATAATAAGATGCTGAAGTAGTTTATTCCACTTACAAGAGACAACCCCTAATCAATATTCTTGATTCAAGGATTGTTGCCTTTACTGAAAAGCTGTAGTGTCTGAGTAAATTAGGAAGAGAATATCCAGAATCATTTTGTTAACACCCCAAATCCCCAGAGCCAGCTGTAAGCCCTTCAAGGAAACCTGTTTATTTTATTTTAAGATTTTATTTATTTATTTGAGAGAGATAGAGTGCAGGAGAAGGGGAAGGTCAGGGGGAGAAGCAGACTCCCCAATGACCAGGGAGCCCGATGCGAGACTCAATCCTGGACTCTAGGATCATGACCTGAGCCGAAGGCAGTCGCCTAACCAACTGAGCCACTCAGGTGCCCAGGAAACCTGTTTATATGAATTGTGATGCTTGAAACCCCATTCTTTGGTGGGGGGAGGGGGGAACAAATGCTTAGTAAACAGAATATTTAACAAAAATCTTGGAAAATACCAGGAAGATGCACAGTGGAAATGAAGGAAACATTCAAGGATAAAAGTTGTTCTAACAGCTCACTGAGCCAGCTCCCCTCAAGTTCATAAATGCCAAGATAAGTAACAGAACTCACTCTGTGTTGATGGGGGCCTTTGGCTTTGGCTGCTCCTTCATTCATGAGCAAGGGGAGATTAAATGAGCTGACTCTCAGAAGGCATTTGGCAGAGGACCTGACCTAAGGCAAACACACCTGCCAGCGGTGGTTGTAGTGGCTGATAGTGGAACCACGTATAACCAAAAGGTAGGTGGATTTTTCTCTTGGGGCAAACTTTCAGGGGACAGGGGCAATTATAGTAAAGGTATGTTGAAATTGGAATGTTGTTATAATTATAGGAAGAGGCAAAGTATGTGAGCTGGAAGCCACCAGCCCAATTCAGACCCTAAGTACAGAAAAGAGAGTTTCTGATTAAATTTCTACCTTCCAAGAATTATTTGAGGGTATTAGGCTATCAATACTAATGACTTCAGATATTATCACTCATTTGTCAGAAATAAATCTTCCTTTGGGCACCTAGAAACTACAAGTGCAGAAGAGGTTCTAATAAGATAAATCTGGATATTTTTGGATGACATCCCAAACCTGTACAAGATGTGACAGCATAAATACTTGTGACCCAGTAGCTACAGAGCTGATTCTTTTAAAAAATTAATTTACTGGGCTACCTGGGTGGTTTAGTCGGTTAAGCGTCTGATTCTTAATTTCAGCTGAGGTCATGATCTCAGGGTTGTGAGATCAAGCCCCACACCAGGCTCCGTGCTCAGCATGGAGTCTGCTTGAAACTCTCTTCCCTTTCCCTCTGCCCCTTCCCCAAGCTTGATTGATCTCTCTCTCTCCCCCCCCCACATAAAATATATAAATCTTTAAAAAAATTAATTTCTTGCTCTTTGGGATCTCTCAAAAGTACGGCATTGTCTTCCCCTTTTCCAGATTCAATAACTCCTAGGAAATAATCCTCCTGTAACCGTAGATCCACTGAGTATTAACACTATTTTTAATAGGCATTTTCCCCCATTTTCTCACCTTCTCCCATGTACCCCAGCATTTTTTCCTGCTCTAACAAGCCCCCATTACCTGCTCATTTCCATACAGGGCAGCCGTCTAGAATGAAGTGGTGAAGACAGACATTGCTTTCTCAGAAATCTCCCTCCTACACAAGGTGTGTGAAAGGCAGAATGGATATTTTTAGCTTTTAAGTCTCTTTATCAGAAGTTTCTCATTATCTAACTCATCTGTTCTGAGGAGCATGCACCCACGTCCATAATTTTATGGCTTCCTTTGGAACCCAAAGTAAGTTTAAAACATCTTAATTTTCTTCTATGACCATCTCTCCTCCAAGTTGACAGCCTTGGAGTCCTGCACAGATTGCCTACTAAGCAGTTCAACTACTGACTCTTTCTTTGTACAGAATCTCAGCCAAAATACTGGGTTTAGTTTAATCTTATCTAGTATTTGTTCCCTTGAACACTGGCTACTTTGTTGAAAATCAAATACATAAGTAGGTATTAGATGATCCTTCATGAAAAGGCAATAGAGCATCGCAGCCAAGAGACAGGACCAGCTCTGGGCACATCCTAGCTCCACCACCTACAGACTGAATACCTGAGCATGTCACCTCACCTCCTTGTGCTTCACTGGCTGCATCTTTAGAATGGGAATCTGACAGGACCCATCTCAAAGAATTGCTGTGGGGACTAAACATGTGCTAGTCAGTGCTAAGTAAAATACTCAGAATAGTGTCTGGCACACAGTAAACACTCAAATTTCAGCTGTAGTAATATCAGTAAGAGTGACTGTACCTATAATAATAATAATAATAATAATAATATTCCTGAATGCATGCAACCACCAGTTATTACATGGATTTTTGTGTAAATTTCTCTGTTTCTTATACAGTGACTAATTTTCATTACATGGACTGTTGTTACACCACTGAATTGATTCTGTCGGAGAAATGCCAATACTTCAAATCACCCCATCTTTACCTATTTGCTTCTTGGTTTCCATGACAAGAACATGCACTTGTGAACAGCAAATGCCAAAAGCACACACCTCTTGAGAACATGAGAATGGAGCTTTATGACGTTCAGCACAGGCCTTGAAGAGAGAATTCTACTTCTCATTCATTAACTTTAGGACTTATATCCTGAACATGTATTGTCCCTCACAGTAGGTAACCTCTGCTAATTATGGATGTAATGGAGCAAGCTACATCTCCATAACAATTCTTTCTTGCAGAGGCTATCCAGTGGATTGCCTAGCATAACACAAAGGAAGCCAAGTTCTGTAGACTCAGTCTACTAAACCTCTTGTTGTGAATAAGGAATTAATTAAAAATAAGGGAGAAATTTTACACGTGTAGTAGAAATTTAAAATTCTCTATATAATTAATAATATATTAATAATAATATATAGACATTTGTTGCCTGTGTAACCAGCAATAGGGAGACAAGTAAATGATGCTGCATCAACTTGATAGACCATCATGGTGCAATTTTAAAATAATGATGACTCTGTACCAGCAGAGAGTAAAGCAGAACACAATTTTTATCTAGTTTATTCTTTATGAAAGAAAAAATGGGAAATGTCATCAAACAGGGAAACAGTTAATACATTATAACACTTACATGTTAGCAAAATGAGGCAGCCCCATTGAAAAGAATGTCTATGTGCTGACTTGAGAAGGTCTCCAGGATATTGTCTCCACCTATACTGTTAGGTGGACAATGAAAGATCCAGGATAATACATGAAATAAGATCCCATTAAATCCAGCTGGGGTGTGTGTTTATGTGAGTGTGCAAGTGTATATATAAATACACAGAAGGTTACACACTCAGTGCTAATAGAAATTACATCTGGGGAGCACACTTAACATGAAATGGTTAAGGAAGACTAATGTCTACTCTATGTCCCTCTATATTGTTAGGCCTTTTCACAATATTATTATATTTTTAATAATTTTAAAACATTGTATTATTATTATTACACCTAGGCTAAAAAAATAGATATGGATTGGGGTACCTGGTTAGCTCAGTTGGTTAAGCACCTGCTTTCAGCTCTGGTCATGATCTCAGGGTCCTGGGATCAAGCCCCCATTAGGCTCCCTGCTCAGCAAGGATTCTGCTTCTCCCTCTTCCTCTGCCTCTCCCTCTGCTCCTGCTCTCTCTCTCTCTCTCTCTGTCTCTCGTGTGGAGGCCGAGAAAAATCAAGGCAATCCCACGTCAGGTTTACCCTTAGCATTTAGGTACAGCCATCTTAGCTACTGCAGCCATCTCAGACCCCTGTGCCCAAGGGCTGAACTTTCCCCCACACTGCTTTAGTAAGCCCCACCCTACTTTGGTTCCAGAAACCCCCAACCTGCTTTGGTTCCAGGAAGCCCCACCCTGCTTTAGTAACAGGAACCCATAAATACCTCTGCCTTAACTAAGCTTGGGGTCCAAGTCCCTACTCTGCTGCATCGAGTATACTTGGGCCCAAGCTTAAGCATGTCACCTCGGGGTCCAAGTCCCTACTTGGCTGTGCCGGGTATACTTGGGCCCAAGCTTAAGCTTGTCGAATAAACCCTTGTGTGATTGCATCAGTGTTGGCTCCTTGGTGGTCTCTCAGACGCGAAAACTCGGGCATAATATTTGGAGGTCCCACCGAGATCTGGGAGACTCCCAGGACCCCAACCCAGAGGGTCTTGCGCCGGCTGGTGAGTGCACTCATTTTCATCTATTTGTGCGTGTACTTTGGGAGCTCCACTCTGCACTTTCTTTCTTTTTTTTTTTTACCTGTAGGAATTCCAATCTGAGTATCTGGAGTTGACATTGGCTCAAGCGGAGGCGTGGCGAGCCGTCGCCCGGGGGTCTTGGGAGACGTCCCTCTGGCCCTGTCTAGAGGCTCAGCCACTGTTGCGGTAGGACCCATATCTGGAGGCTCCGCTGCTGTTGCAGTCGGGCCCGTATCTGGAGGTTGGGCTGCTGTTGTGGTCGGGCCCGGAGGACGAGGTCCTCATCTGGAGGCTCGGCCACTGGTGCGGTCGGGCCCATATCAGGAGGCTCGGCTGCTGTTGCGGTCGGGCCCAGAGGACAAGGTCCTCATCTGTGAAGAGAGCCGGCTGCCAGTACAGCCGGATTCTCCCTTAACTTCCTTCCAGTTTTGTCTTCGCAGCCGCGCCGGATCATTTGTCTTTGTGTGTGTGTTCTTGTTAATTGTTGTAAGTGTATTTGTCTTGTGGACTGAGGACATGATGGGACAGACGCAGACAACTCCTCTGTCTCTGATGACTGACCACTTCTCGGATATCAGGGAAAGAGCTCATAACCTTAGCACTGACGTACAAAAGGGAAAGTTTCAGACTTTCTGCATGTCTGAATGGCCATCCCTTAATGTAGAATGGCCCCGGGAGGCAACTACCTATTATCTTACAGGTTAAGGCTATCATTTTCAGAGAAAAACCACACAGCCACCCTGACCAAATACCTTACATCCTGGTCTGGCAAGACATGATCTAAAATCCTCCCTCCTGGCTTAAACCTTTTCTTCCTCCCAAAGCAGGACCCGCATCCAAGGCTTTAGCCCTGCGGAACCCAACTCCTAGGTCCAACAAAAAGATGGAGTTCGAACCAAAGACTCCACTTTACCCTGTCCTTCAGGACACCTCCACGGAGGACCTGATTTTTCCACCACCCTACCAGGTCCTCCTCTCCCCCCTGTCTGTCCCCCCAGTGGAAGCATCAGGGGCTGCCAAGGGAGGGCGCCCCCCCCTCCCAGATGGAGGGGCCCCCATGCATGGGCTAGCGGCAGGGACATGTGGATGGACCCATCGGGCAGCCCCAGCCCCAAACCTGGGACTGGCCGATTCCACTGTCCTTCCCCTCTGCGCCATGGGACCCCCCGATGAAACAGGGGGACAGCCAATGTTATATTGGCCATCTTCTATCAGTGATTTATAGAACTGGAAAAGCCAAAACGCAAAGTTCTCTGATAACCCAAAAGATCTTATCAGTTTTTTGGATACTGTTCTTTTCACCCACCAGCCCACCTGGGATGACTGTCAGCAGCTCTTGCAGGTTCTCTTTACCACTAAGGAAAGAGCGAATCCAGGTGGAAGCCCGAAAGTCCGTCCTGGGTAATGACAGACAGCCAACCCAGAATCCCAACCTCATAAATGCAGCTTTCCCCTTGTCTCACCCCGCCTGGGACTACAACCCAGCAGAAGGTAAGGAGAGGCTTCAGGACTACTGCCAGGTCTCAAGGCTGCAGCACGCAAGCCTACCAATCTGGCCAAGGTATATGATGCAAGACAGGGTAAAGATGAGAGTCTGGCGGCATTTCTAGAAAGGATCATAGAGGCATTCAGACAATACACCCCTATGAATCCAGAGGCCCAGAGACCAAAGCTGCCACTGTTATGGCCTTTGTTAATCAAGCCACTCTGGACATTAAAAGAAAACTGCAGAGGATAGAAAGACTGGGAGAGAAGAGCTTACAGGATCTGATAGTGGTAGCAGAAAGAGTCTACAATAACAGAGAGACTCAGGAGGAGCAACAGGCTAAGATAAGTGGCCATCAGACCCAGAACCTGGCTAAGATCCTACTGGCCACAACCATGGATGACCCACATGAGAAACAAAGACGTCTCAAGAAGTTGGCTTCAGGAGCAGGTAAGGAGGATGGCCCCCACCGAGAACGCCCCAAACTGAATATAGACCAGTGTGCTTTTTGCAAGGAAAAAGACCACTGGGTGAAGGAATGCCCTAATAAAAACCAGTGTGCCTATTGCAGGGGAAAAGGCCACTGGGTAAAGGAGTGCCCCAACAAAAAACCAAAGGCCTCCGCTACCATCTTGGAGGTTGAAGATTTAGATGATTAGGGGTTCAGGGTTTGGCACCCCTCCCCAAGCCCAGGGTAACCCTTAAACTGGAGGGGCAACCGATTAAATTCCTAGTAGACACCAGGGCACAACACTCTGTCTTACTATAACCTCAAGGGAAGTTGGCAAATAAGACCTCATGGGTGCAGGGGGATACGGGCACTAAACAATATTCATGGACTACCCGAAGAACAGTGGATCTCAGCGTGGGCCAGGTATCCCACTCTTTCATGGTCATTCGTGAGTGCCCATACCCCTTGTTAGGCTGAGACCTACTCACCAAGATGGGAACCCAAATTAGTTTCCACCCTAAAGGGGCAGAGGTGCTGGATAAAGAGGGGCACCCGATCCAGGTGCTTGTCTTGAATCTTGAGGACGAATATTGTCTTTACCAAACGCCCCCAACACCAATGATCGACATTGACCACTGGTTGCAGGAGTTTCCCCAAGCATGGGCAGAAACTGGGGGAATGGGACTGGCCCAACATCAGCCAGCTATATACATTGAACTAAAAAGCCAGGAGCAGATCCGGTCAGGGGCCGCCAATACCCCATGCCTCTCACAGCTCAGAAGGGGATCACCCCACACATCCGACGGCTGCTAGACTCGGGCATACTGCAGCCTTGTCAGTCAGCATGGAACACTCCCCTGCTGCCGGTGCGAAAGCCACACTCTAATGACTACAGACCCATCCAGGACTTGAGGGAAGTTAACCGATGGGTGATGGACATGCACCTTACGGTCCCACACCCCTACACTCTCCTCTCCACCTTGCCCCAGACAAAACTTGGTATACAGTGCTAGACCTAAAAGATGCCTTTTTCAGCTTGCCCTTGGCCCCAAAGAGCCAAGATCTCTTCGCTTTTGAATGGACGGACCCGGAGAAGGGCATCAATGGCCAACTCACCTGGACTCGACTGCCGCAAGAATTCAAGAATTCACCCACCGTCTTCGACGAGGCACTGCACGAAGACTTAGGTGAGTTCCGTGCCAAGCACCCTAAACTGACTCTATTACAATATGTAGATGATATCCTTTTGGCAGAAGAAGACCAGGAAACATGCCTACAAGGCACCAAGGATCTGCTCCAAGCGATAGCAACTCTGGGATACTGGGCTTCAGCTAAAAAGGCCCAGATCTGCAGAATGGAGGTGAGCTACCTGGGGTACAAATTAAGAGATGGACAAAGATGGTTAATGGATGCACGGAAGGAGCCCGTTATGAGAATCCCACAGCCTCGAAACGTCCGCCAGGTACATGAATTCCTAGGGTCAGCGGGGTTCTGCCGATTGTGGATCCCTGGTTTCGCTGAAATGGCTAGGCCCCTTTACAAGGCCATGAAACAAAAACAGGACTTTGTATGGACTGAGGCCATGAACAAAGCCTTTAATGATCTTAAACAAGCCTTGCTTTCAGCCCCGGTACTCAGGCTGCCTGATCTGACTAAACCCTTCCACCTTTACATGGATGAAAAGAAAGGGGTGGCAAAGGGAGCCTACCTCTCAAAGAAATTAAATGCTGTGGCCACTGGATGGCCTCCATGCTTGAAAAATTATTGCTGCAGTGGCCACCATGGTCAAGGATGCAGATAAGCTGGCTACGGGGCAGGAACTAAACGTCACAACCCCGCATGCCATTGAAGGGGTACTCAAACAACCCCTGGACAGAAGGATCAGCAATGCCCGCTTGACCCATTACCAGGGTTTGCTTTTAAACCCTACCAGAATTTTGTTCGAGGCACCAACAGCCCTAAACCCAGTGACACTGCTCCCTAACCCTGACTGGAATCCCCCCTACATGACTGCCAAGAAATCCTGGCTCAGGTGCATGGAGTCAGAGCTGATCTCCAGGACCGACGGCTGCCGAATGCAGATGACACCTGGTATACAGACGGCAGCAGCTTTATCCGGGAAGGAATCAGGTATGCGGGGGCAGCTGTGACCACAGAGACAGAGACCGTCTAGGCAGAACCGCTAGCGGCTGGGACATCTGCCCAACGTACAGAACTGATTGCGATGACCAAGACGCTAACAATGGGAGCAGGCAAGCACATAAACATCTCTACTGATAGCAGGTATGCCTTTGCCACAGCCCACATCCACCGAGCCATTTATAGAGAAAGAGGGCTCTTAACAGCAGAAGGAAAGACTATTAAAAACAAGGCAGAAATCCTTGAGCTCCTAAAGGCCCTCTGGCTGCCTAAGGCACTGGCCATTATCCATTGTCCGGGACACCAAAAAGCAGACACACCAGTGGCCAGGGGAAACCAGCTGGCCGACTTAAAGGCAAAAGAGGCAGCCCTCTCGGTGGACCATGTCTTGGTGACCACACTGCCTGATCTGGGAGCACCGAGCCTGCCAGACAACCCCAACTACGCTGACGCTGACGCAGACTGACAACGGATTAGGCGTCTGCCCTGGGCACAATGCTTACATGGCTGGTGGAGAGCTGCAGATTACAGCATAATCCTACCAGAGGAACTGGGACGACGAGTCCTACCCAAAATACATAAGAGTACCCACATGGGAACAAAGAAAATGGAAGACTTGGTGCGACACGCAAAGATCACCATCAAAGACTCCCGATCAAAAATCGAACAGATTGTGGCAAGCTGCAACACATGTCAATTAACTAATGCCACCGCCCATGAACCTAACCCGGGCACCCGGCTCCAGGGGGACTGCCCAGGAGCCTACTGGGAAGTAGACTTCACAGAGGTAAAACCTGGAAAATACGGATATAGGTATTTGCTAGGGTTTGTAGATACTTTTTCAGGATGGACAGAGGCATTTCCCACCAAACATGAAACAGCATAGACCATGACCAAGAAACTACTGGAAGACATCTTACCAAGGTATGGCTTTCCTGTTAAGATTGGATCAGACAACAGACCAGGATTCATCTCTAAGGTAACACAGGGAGTGGCACTGATACTTGGGACAGATTGGAAATTACATTGTGCATATAGGCCCCAAAGCTCAGGACAGGTAGAGAGGATGAACAGAACATTAAAGGAGACCTTAACTAAATTAGCCCTAGAGACTGGCGGGGATTGGGTGACTCTCCTCCCCTTCGCCCTCTATAGGGTACGAAACTCCCCATGTAAGATGGGACTTACCCCCTACGAGATCATGTTCGGTATTCCTCCACCTATTATTCCCAATTTAAAATCTGAGGTACTTGCTGAGTTTGATGAACACCAACTCCTTTTCTCCCTCCAAACATTACAACGAACCCATGAACAAGTGTGGCCTAAGCTGAGGGCCCTCTACGAGACTGGGCCATCCCCAGACCCCCATCGATACCAGCCAGGTGACTGGGTATACGTCCGGAGACACCAACACCAGACACTCCAACCACGCTGGAAGGGACCCTAATCGTGATCCTGACCACTCCCACCACTCTCAAGGTCGACGGGATTACTCCCTGGGTCCACTACACCCACGTCCAGCCAGCTGACCCACACGCCGTTCTCAAGGACTTCGTCCCAGAATGGAAAGGTCAGCCAGACAAGGACAATCCCCTAAAGCTAAGACTGTGCCGTTCTCACTTACCCCACTAATGTTGCTTACTTTTGTCAAAGACAGAGTCAGTACAGTTCAGCTCATGGTACTCAGCAATACCAGCCACCGGACCTTGTTGCTGAGACCAGCCTGGGTCCTTCCTTAGGTTCCTCCCAGAGGGGGAAATGTGGAGGCCGAGAAAAATCAAGGCCATCCCACCTCAGGTTTACCCTTAGCATAGGTACAGCCATCTTAGCTACTGCAGCCATCTCAGACCTCTGTGCCCAAGGGCTGAACTGTCCCCCACACTGCTTTAGTAAGCCCCACCCTGCTTTGGCTCCAGAAACACCCACCCTGCTTTGGTTCCAGGAATCCCCACCCTGCTTTAGTAACAGGAACCCATAAATACCCCTGCCTTAACTAAGCTTGGGGTCCAAGTCCCTACTCCGCTGTGTCGGGTATACTTGGACCCAAGCTTAAGCTTGTTGAATAAACCCTTGTGTGATTGCATCGGTGTTGGCTCCTTGGTGGTCTCTCGGACACGAAAACTCAGGCATAACATCTCACTCACTCTCTCAAGTAAATAAATAAAATCTTAAAAAAAAAATAGATGTGGACTGGAGAAAAATGATGTTTGTGTGCAAGATTGTTGACACTTTTTTCTATATTCTGATTTCTTTCCTTTACACTTACACTTAGCACATTATCAGATGGGAAAAGAAATCAAATCATGTGAAATAGTACTGGCTACTAGTTATTAATTGCCTACTGCAGTGGATGCTATTGGTACCCCGATTTAGATCTTCTTTACCAGCAGGTATTCTCATCCCTGGGTGGCAGGGAGTATCAGCAGATAATTCACATCTGGCCCCATCTCCAGGAAGCTACCCCACAACCCCTACCCCATCCTCAGAGAGGACCTCGTGAAATGACTAACTTAGGAATACTAAGGCCAGCCCCTGGGCCACAAAGTGGAATCTATTCTGTGATGTAATTTATGCTCCAGATCTCCCTATGGGATCAGGCAAAAGCTGATATCCACTGAGACCACATTCTGGCTTAGCTTTCTTCCCTGCTGTATTAGCCAGGGTTCTCCAGGGAAAAAGAACTGAGAGAGAAAGGGAAGGAGAGACTTTTATTATAAGAAATTGGTTTATGCATTGATGGAGGCTAAGAAGTCCTAAAATGTGCAGTTAGAAAGCTGGAGACCCAGAAGACCAATGGTCTCAGTCCATTCCAAGTCTGAGTCTAAAGGCAGAAAAAGACAGATGTCCCTGCTCAAAGACAGGCAGAGAGAGCCAATTTACCCTTCCTTCACCTTTACTCTATCCAGGGCTTCAAGAGATGGGAGGAGGCTTACCTCCATTGAGAAAGGCAATCTGCTTTACTCAGTTACCAATTCAAATGTTAATCTCATCCAGAAGTACTCTCACAGACACACCCAAAATAATGTTTCAACCAAATATCTGGCCACCCTGTGGCCTATTCAAGGTAACACATACAATCATTATGACACCCTGCCCTCTCCTTTCTATTCTCACATCCTTCTCCTTAGAATACTCCTGTAGTAAACCTCTTAAACAAAAATCCCTCACAGTTTCTGCTTCTAGGGAATGTGACTTAAATCACCTACAATGTGTCAGGAACTTAAACATCAATCTTCATTAGTCAATCTTTCTGGCATAAGACAGTATGGAACAGTGAGACACAAGCTATCATAACAATTAAAAACACAGACTTTGTAATGAGATAGACTTTATCTCACGGTCTAGGTTTAACATATATATTTTAGCTGAATAACCTTAAGCCATTTATATAACCTATCTGAAGCTCAGTTTCCTTCATCTATAAAATGGGGACTATTTATTTAAGTATAAAGTCAGTACTTAATTGACTTGTAAGGATTAAACTGGTCCCTCAATAAGTATTTGTTGAGTGAATAGGAGACAATGCACACAATACTCATATTGGCATCTGATGCAGACTGAAACTTCAATAAATACTGTCTACTGATGCTCAGACATCAGTTAAATCCTGACCCCCTTGAAATCTAGATCAGCTTGGGAAGAATCACCAAAAGCTATGAAAATCCATAGTCCTCACCAGCTTTCTGCAAATTCCCAAAGGCTTCCATGTTCATGTTCTCTGTTTCCTGGGCATCTGTGTCATCTCACTGATCCAGACATAAAATCTAGCCCCTCCCCCACTTGTGTAACACACACACAACTTAACTGCCACGAAACATTAGTGAGCTTAGCAGACATTATCAAAGATTAGGCCAGGAACAGGGAAAGGCAGGTAGACCACCCAAGATAATGGAAAATGGAGCCCACCACCATGACTTCCTGCTTCCCTCCTTCTTGCTGGCTCCTTGCCCCATTCTTTTCCCTCTTCTACAAACAGTGGAGTTTGGGGCACCTGGGTGGCTCAGTCCATACAATTCTTGACTTCAACTTAGGTTATGATCTCAGGGTTATAAGATCAAGCCCCATGACAGGCTTAGCACTGGGCATGGAGCCTGCTTAATATTCTCTCTCTCCCTCCTCTGCTGCCCCCACCCCTGTCTCTCCCTCTAGTAATAATAATAATAATAATAATAATAATAATAATAAAAACAGTGGAGTTCTCCCAGTACCCACTTAGCCCCCAACTCCTGTTCCCAGACTTTCACAGCAAAATCTAAGGCACTACACAAGATAGAAGCCTTACCTTTAGCCAGACCCATGCTCCTTAGAAAATAATGTTCATTTTAAAAATGAAATTTTGGTTCTTCTATGCGTAAATCCCAATAAGGACAAATTTTTAACCTTCATTTTACAAATGAGAAAATTGAGACTAATAGAGGTTAGGTCCCTTGCCCAAGTCAAAGGGTAGAACTAGGATTTGAACCCAGGTCTGCTTAATTCCGCAGCAAGTACTCTCAAATACTGCACTAACAAAAATAAAATACCAAGAAGTCATTTGGCAATGTGCACGTCTGTGGCAATAGTTCATACCTTAACTTCAGCCAGCTGTCCCTCAGAGATATGCCAGTGCTTTCAAGGGACTTGGGCAAAATAGCATGAATTATTCAGCACAAACCATTAGACCCATTACAGAAACAATACAACAAACATAATCTACCATCTTCTACAAAGGCTGATCTTCATATTCATTTGAGATGTCATATTCTTTTTTTTTTAATATTTTATTTATTTATTTGACAGACAAAGATCACAAGTAGGCAGAGAGGCAGCCAAAGAGACAGGAGGAAGTAGGCTCCCTGCTGAGCAGAGTTCGAAGTGTGGGAGCAGGGTAACTGGCTCCCCTTGCTTTGGCCCCAAATGGTGTGAGAGGAAAAGCAGCATGAAGGGTGGAAGTGACCATTCCATTACTCCCCATCTGGTCTCCTGACTTCTCCACATCCTAGTCTAAGGTGAGGCAGGCTGGGCTCGTCCACCATGAGGTTTAGACTTCTGAGTGTGCCCCAGTCTATCTGTGGCACCCGGATCAGGAAAGAGGCTCAAAATAGGAAGAAAGAGTGATGGCAGGATCGATGGAAGAGACTGTGGAGACTGAGTACTCGGAAGGTCTGTCAGACATACCTCAGAAAAACCTTCGAAATTACGGACGTATCATCTGAATCCAACTCAGTATCTTCTGAAGCCTGTTTACCAATAAACGTCCTTAAAGTCCCATGTTGATTTCTCTTACAAGTCCATGTAAGGGGGGTAGTTCTTTCAGTTCTTTAAGGATGGCTTTGCTGTTGTTCAGAAGAGAGAATGAGTAAGAAGGTCACAGGTACATCTGTGCTTTCCATTCTCTCACCAGATAGGCTAGTACCTGGGGAATATTTTCACCCAACTGTAGCTTTTCCTTTCAAAGGAGCCTAGATGGTTCTGGAGAGTGAATTAAGAAGAGGCCTCTGGGTCGAGGCTGCTCTGCCTGTGCATGCACACAGCCTGGGAGGCAGCCTCTGCCCTTGCTCCCTGAGCATGACCCACCCCGTGCGGTTTAGGAGGAAACTCGAGTCTAGAGATGGAGATAGGCTGACCTCCCCCCTCCCCACGCTGGTCCCAACTTCAGAGAAGTGTGCCTTTAGACCTAATGTCAAGCCTACGTGTTACAGTAGGCCATTTTCTTTTTTAGTTTGGTTGGATCATGAAATATCAACAGTAGGAGCCCCAGAGAGCGCAAACCACCCTCTCATTTTTCCCAGGAGGAGACTGAGGCTTCCAGCCCTTTAATGACTTGTTCAAAGCCACACTGCTGATTTGTGGCACATTTGAGATGAAGACAGGCTAAATGTCATTGGGAAATTCTTTTAAGCCAGTAACTGTCTAAAAGGTTCCTGTAATTCTCAGGAAATACACCAAAGGGTGTGATGAGCACTGAGGATATTTTAGGGAGCAGTGGCCTTAAGGGGGAGGGGAGGTCCCTTTGTGAAATTTTACCTTGGGTCCTCAAAATTTAAGTTTTTGTCTTTGAATATTTCTCTTATTGCAAATGCTTCCTGAATTATGGTGCTTGTTTCTAAACACAGCACAATATATAATGTGTGGTAAAGATTGGGGCTGACTCTCAGATTTTATTTTGTTAAGGTAGACATGCTTCTTTCTGATGTTTTCAAAGCCAGTGATTTTAGATTAATACTATTGAAGGCTTCAGCTCGTCATTTGAACATTCCTTCTTTTTTTGTTAGGACCTGAAATAACTCAAAGACTAAGGAATTTCATTGAAAAAAGAAAATTAAACAAATAAAAAAATAAATATTTTATCATTTGGAATACATTTTTTTTTAAGATTTTATTTATTTATTAGAGAGAGAGAGATCACAAGTAGGCTTCTGGGATCATGACCTGAGCCGAAGATGGATGCTTAACTGACTGAACCACCCAGGTACCCCTCCTTTGAAATAAATTAATCCTCACAGAAGAGTGATAAGATAAACATTAATTTTGGTTGGTGGGACCATCCTGCAAAAGAATGAGTTCACCTTCTTTGGGTTCAAGTGAAATTGGGATTAAAATCCCTTCAACAATGGCACTTCCTATTACCCAGTATCTGGGGCAAACTACTGAAACACTGTCATTTATTAATTAATCTTAAATACTCATTGAGCACTTACTTCGTTATGCCCTGCCTTATATATTCTGTAATTCCACGTAGAAGAGACTTTATGAGCTTGTATGCACAAACAACTTGTCTGAAGGAATAAAATCAAAAGAGTATGACATCTCAGGGATGCCTGGGTGGCTCAGTGGGTTAAGCCTCTACCTTCGGCTCAGGTCACGATCCTGGGGTCCTGGGATTGAGCCCCGCATCAGGCTCTCTGCTCAGCAGGGAGCCTACTTCCTCCTCTCTCTCTGCCTGCCTCTCTGCCTACTTGTGATCTCTGTCTGTCAAATAAATAAACATAATCTCTTTAAAAAACAAATAAATAAAATAAAATACCAGGAAAGACCTGTTGAGGGGGTGATATTAAAGTGGGACCCTAACTAATGAGGAATCAGGGCTGGGAAGTGTAGGAGTGGTGTGTACTGAGAAGTCAAGAATACTTAGGAAACGTAAAGCAGAGCAATGTGGCTGGAAGACAGCCTGGGGGGTACAACAGCTCTCAAGGCATTAGGAGAGGTGGACAGAGGTCAGATCCAACAAGACCACTGGCTTTGCTGGGTTCCCCTGATTCAGACCACAAGGACAGATTTGAGCGCAAGTAGTTTCTTTGGGAGCCAGCAGAGAGTGAGTGGAAAAACTGAGACAGAAAGGGAAGGCAGGATAGGGTGCATTCATGAGCAGTTTACAGCCATGGACAACTGGGGCTCCACCTCATGGGGGACCTCTGGCCGAAAGCACAGAGCACAACTCTGAGGTTTACCACCTGAAGCCAAGAGAGGTGGGGCATTTATCCACAAATGCTTGTTCATCATTGGTTGAGACCTGCTCCTGGGGCATTAACTCCTAGGGGCTTCCTGGTGACCCCCTCAGACAGGTGACTGCAGTCGAAAGCTCCCCAAGGACACAGGTACAATAAGTCCCCAGGCCTTGTGGGCAGGACACTGGCAGCACTTGCTATAGCCTTGTAGACAAAGATCAGGACTTTGGATTTTATTCTAGGTGTTTAAGAAGACACCGAAGGGTAGTAGGCCAGTCATTCACACTTCCGTTAGACAACTTATGATGGTTGTTCTTACTGCTGGGTAGGAGTAGGTTGGAGGCAGGATGGCAGCACAGTGGAGGTGCCATTTCTTCTAAAGCTCAGTGTAGCTCAAGGTTATGTAGTTCTCTCCAACCTCTCTCACAGAGGCCAACCCCAGCATCTGCTGACCTTATCTACCCTTTCAGCCATCCCCTTCCTAAAGCCACCCTCCCCTTTTCTTGCCCAAAGGTACTTAATCCTCTCACCTTGGACCGTTCAGATTCAGGCTTCTCCAGAAAGACACACTCCCCAAGCTTCTTCCTCGCCTACCTGACCCACAATTTGTTACTTACATGAGGCTGAAGTGCCACCTCACTTCCCAGCAGCACTTGACACCCACCAGTAAATGAAGGACACGGGGAAAGGATGACACTTTCAAAAAGTACTCAAAGCTATATGAAGCCAGTCAGCCTGGGTTCCAATCCTAGATCTCCCAATTCCTTCCCATGTGACCTGTAACATATTACTTAACTTCACTGAGTCTTTATGAGGAGGATAAAATTTCTTCCATAGCGAGCTATGAGAAATGAGTGAGATAGCATAGGCTCGAGTATCTGGTACATAATAAGTGGTCAATAAATAAGTGTTCATTACCATGATTATTATGAATGTACAATGAATATTCAAATGTGCCCTTATCACAGAGTCACATTTTGGGGTCAGAAAGAAAATAAAGCAGAAATACACACACACCCCTTGCTTGGTTTGGAGTAATCCAGGCCAAGGTTTTCTTCCATTACCCTGAAAAATTACACACTGGCTGTATTCACTGTTCCCTGAACATCTAAGAAATCATTTGACTTATTGCCTGGGCAGTTCAGAATGTAAGCACAAAGAACGCCAAGCAAAATTTAAGAAATCTTAAGCACATACCTGATACCACCTGACATTCCAATGCCAAAGCAAAATAGGAACTCTCCATTCTTATTTTAAAGCATTTTATAGGGATAAAGTAATGATTGGGCCTGGAAATTCAAGTGTTATAGGCAAAAACTAATATGACGTAGAGGATTGGATCCTACCCACTCTTCCCCATTTATATGAACAGCATAACTTTGGCAGCAATTAAGAGCTAATGGCTTGCCAATGATGAGCTCTTCTGTCAAAAATTATAAATTAGACACAATTTGGGACTTGTTTGGTTTCAACATCCACCCATTCCCTAGTGCCAAAATTAAAAATGGACCAATCAAATCTCACATTCCTCACTTATTTAAACAAAAGTGGAAAATTACAATACTGACCCACATACAGATTGACCTTTTTAACAGGTATAATATCTGAAAAACTAGTGAGAAAAAAGAGCTTCTAAATCCACGGCTCCCCTTTTCCAGGCCACACCCACAATGATTAAGCTCTCGGGCAGTGTGGAGATGCTTCCATTGAGTAGTTTAAAGAGCACAGACTTGAAGTCAGGAAACTCCATCTCTAGACCTCCATTTTGTCATCTGTAAAATGACTGTTGAATGACAGAGGGATAGGAAGTCTTTAGATTTAAATATCTATACTGTCTGACGCTGCTAAGGCAACTCAACCAATGCTTCCCTGCCTAAAGAGAAAGGGAGAGGCTTCTAAACTTTTCTAGAAAGGAACAGTGGTGATGGAGAAGGAGCAGGGGCAGGACACGGACAGAGGCGGGCACAGTAGCCACTCTTGTTCAAAAGCTCTCTGGAAACCAACATGAAAAGCAACATAGAAGAAATGAGGAGTAAGTGAGGTAACACACTTCCTAACCCCTACTGGAGAGATGAAGAGAAAAGCTGATGCTCTCCACAACTCTAAAATACCCAAGCTTTACATCACATACTCAACTTTCAAAAGACAGATGATCCCTGAACCACACAAGTTTGAACTGTGCAGTCTATTTACATGCAGATTTCTTTCAATAAATACAGCATGGTTCTATAAAAGTGTTTTCTCTTTCTTATGATGTTTTTGATAACATTTTCTTTTCTCTAGCTTACATTATCATAAAACAGTATAAAATACATATAATACACAAAATATGTGTTAGTTACTGTTTATGTTATCAGTAAAGCTTCTGGTTGGCTCTGGGCTATTAGTAGCAAAATTTTTAGAGTCAAAAGCTATACATGGATTTTTGACTATGCGTGGGTCGGCACCTCTAACCCCCACATTGTTCAAGGGCCAAATGTATTTTCAAAATCATTTCAAATTTGTCAACACTCTAAGCATCCTCCTGCATATCTAATAAATTTTAGCATCTTCTCTTTGAGTTTGTATTCCAGAACACAATACCTCCATCGGTATTTTATTTCAGTGAGTGTTCTGCCTCTGTGCACTCCAACATTACAAAGACTGTAGGGTTTGGGGATTTATTTAACCATTTCTTCCACCAGCTTCATGCTCATGCAGACCCACTATAGTCTTTTGTCAATTCCATACCCCGCACCAGAAAAGAAGCAGAATGTCTTAAAAATTCGGAGGGATGGTAAACTTTAGCAAATTCTGTCTTCTCCTCTCTCAACAAATGTACAAAGACAGGACACATATAGAGGCGTCACCAATATATGCCTGAGCAATGCTCTCAGTCACACTGCAACATGATTAAGCCAGCTGTTGCCACAGGTGTTTTGTTCCTGCCATAATGAAGTTAATATAGTGCAGAGGGTGTCATACTTGGGAGTGCATAGAACCACCAGAAAGATGTTAAACCACAGGCTGCTGCTGCACCCCCCCCCCCCGTTTCTGATTCAGTCTAGGATAGCGCCTGAGAATTTGCATTTCTCACAATGTTCCTAGGTGCCTCTGATGTTGGCGGTCCAGAAACCACACTCTGTGTACCACAGGCATGGGGAGATCTCTGAGCATCGGATAAGGTAGATCAGAGCCTCTCTGGGATCAAATGAAGTCAGAGAAGGAAATTCAGGTTCATTTTATCTCTTCCTTAAATTCAGATCCAATGAACATTTACCAAGTTATGCGAGATGGTGGAGTAAATGTTCTCACACACTTCAGGTTCTCACAACAACCCCTGCGATTGCTGTTATTATCCTCTTTGTTTTAAGAGTTTATTTATTTGATAGACAGAGATCACATAGGCAGAGAGGCAGGCAGAGACAGAGAGAGGGGGAAGCAGGCTCCCCACTGAGCAGAGAGCCCAATGTGTAGCTCAATCCCAAGATCCTGAGATCATGACCCAAGCCGAAGGCAGAGACTTAGCCCACTAAGCCACCCAGGCTCCCCTGTCACCCTCATTTTAAAAAGAAGCAAACTAAGACTGCAGAGCGATTAAGAAATTTGCCCAAGATCACAGAGCCAGCAAGAGGAGAGTCAGAATTCAAATTCAGGTCCACAGACTCTAGGCCTGTCCAGTGACTTCAGTGATGCCGTAACTTCCCACTCTTGGGGAACTGCCAAAGGCCTCCGAGTGGAGGTTGTGAATGGCAGTGACAGAGGATGTGGAGCTACTGCAGGAACGGCCGACAGAGGAGCCTTGAAGGAACTCTTCACATGCACATCTGGCTAAGTGGGCTGACAGACCAATTCCCCTCCCTGTACCTCAGCTCTGCCAACTGTGAAATGAAAGACCAAAATAGTTGCCACCTACCCCTCAGCTTGTTCCCAAGAATGAGATAAGAGCTCTCAGCTATTATATAAGAAGCATTTTTCTTTCCAACCCCTCAGCTTGCTGAGTAGTCTGAAAGACTCCAAATCTCATAAAAGATGGGGTTCATCTTTACTCTCTAGAACTTGTTGCAATGGTCACCCTGTTCTCCCATCCTCTGATCTCCACTCCCTCCTCTGGCCCTAACACCAACAAGCTGGGAACTCGAAGTTCAAAGTGTGTTCCTAAGACAACACCTGCATTTCAGAAACTCTATTTGTTCCTGCAGAGTAACTGAGTGGAGAATTTTTTGGAGAGCTCAGTTGGACACATTTTGAGGTGTTTCTCAGATTCCGCCCTCACTCTGTACTTCACGGGCCCTGAAGGCATATGCTGTAGGCGCTGCCTGCTGAGGAACTGGCAGGAGGCCTGTCACACCTATTTTGTAAGTTTAGAAGGGCTGTGTCAAGAGTCTCGTCTTCTTAGAATTAATACTCTTACAGAATTGAGTTGGTGTTGTCTCATGAACAGAGAGAAATGCTCAGGTTCCGCAATCGACAATGACCAAACATCGCAGAGAATACAAAAATGCTCCAGAGTCTAATTGTGCAAATAAGATATTGGTTTCCTTTTGTTTCCTTTTCTTGGCTTCGTCTCTCGAAAATAAGGCCCAGCTTCCCTTCTCCCCAAACTCTCCTTGTGGGTGTTGTTTATCAATGCAATGGAGTGAGACCCAGAGAGCCTTACCCTTGCTCTGAAGTTCTGATTGTAATGGAAACAGTGGGGGGGGGGGGGGGTGAAGTGTCATTGTGGTTATCTAATGATCAAGGACAGCATGCCTGAGTGAGAGTGCAGCCAGGTCTCTGGCTGTCACCACATGGCTCATTCTGCCTCTCCTCTCACTGCCAGGCCAGTGACTAACAGATCTGTGAAACCCCTTGGAGGCACTTTGAGTAAGAAAGACACTTTATATCTGCTTACAACAAATCCTCAGAGGAACAAAAACAAAAACAAAACCCATTTCATGCACAAATTTCCCTGCCTGACTCTTTCTCCATTCACTTCCCCATTAGGTAAGTCTTTAGCACCCAAAGAATTAGATTTAAAAAAAAAAAATCTAATGGCCAATTCCTGCGAAATGAAGAGATGGACACATGAAAAAAAGAAACCAGAACCCATGGTAAAAATGAGGAAAAGTCAAGTCGGCAGTAAGGAAGGAAAAAGGCTCTGTGGCCTTTAAGCCACTAATTTAAGACAATTACCAGATCCCAAAGTCAACATGTTCTGTTTCGACCACTGACCAGTAACGAGGATAACTCATGAAAAGCCCAAAGCCTGTAGTGTAGCCTCCTGGCAATTTCACTTAACACACGAAATTCTAATAGACTGATTTTTCACTTCCAGCAACCAATCTAATGCTTCTATACAAAGACTCAAAAGTGCTGTCAGGCTCTTATAAATACATCCTCCCAAATGTACCAAAGGGTTGATTTGAGATGTCTTGCTGCCCAACTGGGGAAGAGACTTGCATTTTGGCTTTGCAATCCAGCTTCTGCCTACAGTGCATTTGCTTTTCAAAAAGACTTTGCCAAGACTGCAGAAAGAGGTGAAGGACTATTGATAAGAATATTGAGTTTTTATCAAAAGCTGCTTCTTGGAAGTGAACTTGGCCCAAACTCAGAGTTCTTCCCTGTTGCTGATTGATCCCAAGGTCCCCTTGGGTAAAATCCAGTAAAGTCATTCTTGAGCCTCTCTCACATGCACATGTTAAGCACTTTGGACAGCTGTGATAAGGAGGCTAAATTCATTCCTTTATTCACTCAGTCAGGATTTATTAGGTATCTGAAATGTGCCAGACTAACAAATAGAACCTATTTTTTCCATCACTAGTTGTCATGTACATTCATGTACAAGTAACTGGTCCATTTTTCTTGAAGCATGATGCCACAAGATAGTGGATAGAAGATCTGTTCTTCTCCCTTCTTCACAGCCTCTAAGGTAAGTCCCATGGGGGAATAGTTCTGGAGCATTGAGCCAACTGCTAACTACACTGAATTGCTTTCGTAACTCCTATTCCATTGGCTTAAACCTGATACAACACAGGATAACACATAGCTTTCCAGAACTACCAACATCCAGAACTCATGTAAGTATGACCTCACTTAGGACATTTTCTAGAATACCTACCTATGCAGCAGAGAATTTCTTAAGTGATTTTAAAGACAGTGGGTTATTCTCCCACCCATTTCTTGGCTTTCTCAATCACCACAGATAACCAAACAGGCCCAATATCAGAAAACTATCAACATAATATGGCTGATCTTTTTTAAATCTTTTGAAAATTCAAACTGCCATCATTCCTATTCCATAATGTGGTTAAGTATTTCTTGTCTAGCTTTACAGGATTCAAATCTATTCTTTATTGCTATATAGACAAGACAATACAAGTATAATAAAAAGAAGTTGTATTCAAACAGTCCTTACTAGTTCATAAAACATATAGTTAGCAAAAATATTTTCTCATTTAATCACTTCAACATTCACTGAGCGAACACTTATTAACCCCTGGATGGATTTCCCTGGTGCCTAGAACAATAGTTCATGGATGAAAAACAAGACATGGTCTCTGCCCAAAAGAAATCCAGAGTCCAGAGGCACCTGGATAGCTCAGTGGGCTAAAGCCTCTGCCTTTGGCTCAGGTCATGATCTCAGGGTCCTGGAATCAAGCCCGGCATTGGGCTCTTTGCTCAGCAGGGAGCCTGCTTCTTCCTCTTTCTCTCTCTGCCTGCCTCTCTGCCTAATTGTGATCTCTGTCTGTCAAATAAATAAATAAAATCTTGAAAAAAAAAAAGAAGAAATCCAGAGTCCAGTGGGTAAGAAAGACAAGTCAACAATAACTATAGTATACATAAGCACAATAGAGAAATATAAAGGTTCAGTAATAGGAGAAAGCTAACAAGCATTAAGTACTCAAAATTTAAAATGGTATTTGGGAAAGTTCTGTTTACTTATAGATTCCTAGATATCACGGATATCTAGGTATGCGTGCATAGCTAGAAACATAATAAGGGGTGCCTGGGTGGCTCAGTAAGTTAAGCGCCTGCCTTTGGCTCAGGTCATGATCTCAGGGTCCTAAGACCCAGCCCCACTTTGGGCTCTCTGCTCAGCAAGGGACTCTGCTTCTCCCTCTCCCTTTGCCTCCCCTCTCCCTCTGCCTCCCCTCTCCCTGCTTGTGCTATCTCTCTCACTCAGTCTCTCTCTCTCTCTCAAATAAATAAATAAAATCTTTTAAAAAAAAAAGAAAGAAAGAAACATAATAACATATTTTTTACAATGGTGAGTTTTGGAAGACTCCAGCATTTCTTTGTTGGTCAGAATTGATGTCCTTTCCTGTTATGGTACCAATTCCCAGCTATCCCTGAAACATCTCTCTTCACAGCCCAACAGTCCAATGGTTCACCATAGAACCAGTATACACACCCAACCATAACGACAACCACAAAATATTAGCAGTGGCGGATTATTTGCTAACAAGTCATGTGCTGAAGAACTTGACAGCCAGTGACCACTTAGAAATGTATCTGAATGTCAAGAAAGTAAAAAAAGAAACCCTCTACTTAAGCCTGCTTTTGATTAGTTGAGCATCATTTGCATGAACAGGAGAGGCAACAATGATTTTTGAGGAGGGTGAGAAAGGCAGGAAGGGAGGAAGAAACCAAGCACGAATTGAAAGCAGATGACACAAAGCCCCTGGCTCATGTAGTTCCACAAGAATGAGCATTAAATTTCTTGCAAAAGGGAGACTATCAGAAAGAAAAAAAAAAAAAAAAAAAACGGTTGTAATAAATCCTGACAAGAGCCAACAAAAGAAAATGCTGGACAATTTGTTGGACAAATATTCAGTAAGGCTGATCCACCTCACTGTGTTGTTGTAAAGAACAGCTAATAAAAAAAAAATTGTCAAGGACACTACAAACATAGAAGAATGAACGAATAATAAGAACATTAATAATAAGGGAGGGCCTAGGAATGAAACCAGTTCCATCAAGACCAAAGATGTTGAGCAACCCGCGCAGAAATAAAGAAAACAGATATGACTGCCTGGAGGTGGTCCAAACAAACAAGAAGCAAAATATTTTTCGCTCTTAATTTTTAAAAAGAAGACAAGTTTACAGGGTATAAGACTATAAATAAACATTGGCCAATGGGCTCTTGCTTTTCCCCCGAGGCAGCTCCCTTTGAAATGACTTCCTGGACAGAGGGCATGAGGGAGTTGAAGGCTCCTTCTCTCCTCCCTAGAGCTCATGGTCCAGGACAGGAAGGCTTTCCTCCCTAGTCTCGACAATTTAGGACTGGAAAAAACACTGGAAGGAATCCAAAGCTGTGGTTCATTTCATTCTTTCATTTCCTGCCTTTGCCAAATGCGAACAATTACAAACAAATGTTGTCTTCACAAATACTTTCTTCTAGATGAACATTCTCCTCATTTTGGTTGCTTATGTGTATGTGGCTTGAGAAACACTTTCTAAATCCCCAAGGTGACAGAATTTCCACATAATGATAATGATTATTTAATGTCATCATCACAATGGGCTGCCTGGGCAAATGAAATGCTTGCTTGGTCTAAAGCATTCACTCGAGTGAGGTAAATCAACTTTCCAGGGTACCAGATTTCCCATCGGGACCCTAAAGAAGGTAATTCATTACCCAGGCATTCTCCACCCTTGACACAAGTTCTTCATTTGCTTAACTGTCAGACTTCCCAGCCAGTGTGGGGAAGTCCAAGAGAGATAAGAATATGCTGAGAAGGTCCAGGCTGGCTGGATATTTTTAGTCATCTGAAGATAGTCCAGGGTGATAATAATCCTCATAATATAACCCACATGAATGTGGCCCGTCTTACCTTTCAAAGCACTTTGATGGCATAAATCATCCCCTTTGATCCTCACAATAATCCCAGAGGTATGCAAAGCAGGTATTATTATAGTTAGCACCTGGCTATGGCAGCCACAAGGGCAGAGACAAATGGCACAGAGTAAGCCTAGAAGACACAAGGAAGCAAGAAAGCGTTACCAGGAAGAGGGGCTAAACCCAAAAACCAAAAGCCTCACAGGCTTTTGAGTGTCTGGGACCAGGGGCCAGGTAGAGTGAGGAGCCACAATGGCACCCAGACGGAGAAATGTGAAGAGGCTCAGGTGTCCGGCTGGGCAGACTAGGTTTAAAAGATTACTGTTTCTAAGACCAAAATCAAGACAGTAACTAACAGGAACCAAGCATCTGCTATTTGCCAGGTGTTTTTCTGTAAGATATTAACAGATTTAATCTTCACAACTAACCCATGCCACATAGATATTATGAACCCATTCTTTCCAGATGAGAAAACTGAGGCTCAAAAAAAAGTGATGTTAGTTGCCCAAGGGGCCATATCTGCTAAGATATGGAAAAGATGAGATTCAGGGTCCCAGAGAAGGACAAAGCAACAGAGGGCTGGGGACTCTGGCCAGGAATAACCAGCAATATGTTTTATCAAGAAAAGAATTTAAGAACAAGGAACAAAGGCTTCCAGAGCCCTGCATTCTGTGTGTACTTGTGCCCTAGAGTTTTATCAGAGGCTGGGCTCACCGTGCCTGCTGAGGAGGCTCATCTGACTATGGTGGGAGAGCTGGGGTAACAAGCAAGATGATTCCTGCCAATGATCCCCCTTTTGCAGATAAGGAAACTAAGTCCCAAAGAGCAAAGGTCACAAAGAAGCTGGCGACAAGTTGCTTTTCTTCTGCAGGACCAAGAGGAAGGAACAATGTCTGAAAACACAGAAGTTTGGGAGTATCACGGAAGCTGGCAAGAAGACTGCTGCTGGTGAAAGCCCAGGATGATGGAAGGAAGTAACATGGGCAGAACCCAAGGAACAAAAAAGGGATCTGGGGTAGTGAAAAGGAATATTCTCTCATTTCTTTGTTGCAGCACATTGGACAAGATATTTTTCTGACTTTCACCTGTAAAATGGAGTGATTCTGTGAAGATTAAAAACTTATAAAAGTCTGAATGCTATTTTTAAGCATTTGAAAGAAGTTTTGATGTTGAGAGAGATAGGATGGTCTCTGGGGGCAGTAATGCAACAGACAAAAATAGCATTTGAATTAGGAATGATCCCCTTCTTTGCATTTCATAAGATATTTTTATTCAAAACCTACATTCTCCAATCCTCATGAATTCACCCTATGTCATAAGCAAGACTTTCGATCCTAGGAAGCACACAGAAAGCCATTTCAGTGACCTTTTACTTCTGCAAGACTTACGTGTTTCTTCTGACAAACCATGAACCATTCCACTTTAAATAAAGAAGATTCCTCCTGGAGGGAGAATTAATCAAGGGCAATAACATTCTTCCTGAACCTTATTACCACATAAGGGTTACAGCCAGTCAGTAATAGTGCATGAAGACTTCAACCAAACTGCCTACAGCTCCTCTAAAATTGATTTGCCCAAGAGAGCCCATGTACGTTCATGTCTGCAGTGAGTCCAGGCAGCAAAGAGAGCCATTTCCAAGGAGGTGTTATGTCAGGTGTGAGCAGTGTCACTGGGAGAATGACGTGCACAGGTGCTTAGAAAATTTCACCTTATTCTGGAATAATTCAGAGAATCTTTTGAGTCAGCAAGAACCTGTAGGCCCCTGGTCTAACTCCCAACTCTAACCCCCCTGGTCAGTGTCCTCCCAGAACTAAAAGGGCTTCTTTATACAGATCTGGGTTTGGGTAAATTATTTCTAGAAGTGCCTACAGGACTCCTGGATACAAATTCAATAGTACCAAGAGCCACTAAATGACTCATTCAAAATGTCTTCAACTTCTCTAATCCTGTTATTCTAATATTATTTTTGAATGCCCATATTTTATAATAATGGATTCTTATACACACCACCTCCCAGCACCACCACAAGCCACTTAGCCTCCTGAATAGTCACTGGGCTGCTCCTCTTCCCCATCTTCTTCCCCAGACCCCTCCACAGACCACAGC
Organism: Mellivora capensis; assembly: GCA_004024625.1. NCBI lineage: Eukaryota > Metazoa > Chordata > Mammalia > Carnivora > Mustelidae > Mellivora > Mellivora capensis. Next base: position 115,735 of record PISX010003039.1, read on the forward strand.
CCTAACTCACCTTCCAAACACAAACCCAGTGTAGGCTAAGGACACTGGCCACAGAGATGACCTCTCCTCCTGGCCCTCCCCACTGGCCAAGTGAAAACAAGGAAGGGCTGGAGTCTAAAATCAGACCAGCCAGACGTGTACTTAACCCTGGCCCTCATCAGCCTCAACCCCATCAGCCTCAACCCCATCTGGCAGGATTGTTCCATGACAGGGAGTGGACATTAGTTTACTTTAGATTCGCAACAGAAGTCACCTGGCTGCCACCAGCTGGGTACAAGAGGAAGACCCCAACAGTTATAACCAGGTTGCCGCAAAGCCCAAGAACCCAAAAGGGGCTACAAAATGAAACTTTTGACCTCCCCACTTTGTAGTTGTATGTGTGATGCATGACCCTTCTGTCATGGAGTTAGATGGGTCTCCGTGCTGCTACTGAAGTGGGAAGCAGACCCTAGGCTCTGACTTTGTCTCATAGGTTAACCAGGAACATGTCACTAAAAACATACAGTCTGATCAGTTTTAACATTCCAGGCCAGGGGTGCTTGGGTGGTTCAATCGGTTAAGCGTCTCTCTCTCTCTTTTTTTTTTTAAGATTTTATTTATTTATTTTTTTGACAGAGAGAGAGAAATCACAAGTAGGCCGAGAAGCAGGCAAAGAAAGAGGGGAAGCAGGCTCTCTGCTGAGCAAAGAGCCTGATGGACCCTGATCCAGGACCATGAGACCATGACCTGAGCCAAAGGCAGAGGCTTAACCCACTGAGCCACCCAGGCAACCCAAGCGTCTAACTCTTTTTTTTTTTTTAAGATTATTTATTTATTTATTTGTCAGAGAGAGAGAGAGCACAGGCAGACAGAGTGGCAGGCAGAGGCAGAGGGAGAAGCAGGCTCCCTGCCGAGCAAGGAGCCCTAGGGGGGACTCGATCCCAGGACGCCGGGATCATGACCTAAGTGGAAGGCAGCAGCCTAACCGACTGAGCCACCCAGGCGTCCCGCGTCTAACTCTTGATTTCTGCTCAGGTGCTGATCTCAAGGTCCTAGGATCATCAAACCCTGCATTAGGCTCTGCACTCAGTGGGGAGTCTGCTTAGGATTCTCTCTCTCTCCCTCTTCCTCTGCTCCTCTCCCCTGCAACCCTGCTTGCTCTGTCTCTCAAATAAATAAATAAAACTTAAAAGAAAAAAAAAGGTTCCAGGTCAGCACAAGTTATTAAAATGAAACACATCCAGAGCTGGCTCCTCAGTGAGTTTTATCTTTCTGTATTTCAGAATTAGGAGAAGTCTTACTTAACATTTGCTTCAGGTGACTCAGTTGTCACTAAAGTGGAGAAGGGGGGAAACTCTAAGGGTTATCTCTGCCTAAATGCCCCAAAGCAGCATCATTTGGCTGGGCTTAACCAACAACTGGAACAGTGTTGTTCTTCCTTTCAGGATGAGCGGTTCTCCACATGAAAAATGGGGAGAAAGGCCCAAAGAGGCTGGGACCACGAAGGCCAAGAGATCCCAGCAGCAAAAACCATCCTCAGTTTTACCACAAACAAGAGGTAGTTTTCAGAACACAACCTTAGAATAAGCTATACAGGACCTCAAGGTTGCCGGGAACGGGAAGGCCTGGCTGGAACTCTCCCCCGGGCAGAATGAGCAGCTAGCTAACTTGGTAACGAGCAGTTCTCTCCTGCCCCCCAGTGCCCTTGGCTGCCCGAAGTCCCCACTCTGCCCCAGACTCCAGATCTTTCCTCCAAGTAACCTTCTTCTGTGTCCTTTTCCCTCAGGGCAAAGCACTGTATTTTCCAAGGTAACACCTAGCTAATCTAATATAATCCAATCTGAAAGAGTTAGTGAGTATTATTGGATTAATGTGCTTTTACTCCTAGAAAATACAATTTGCATTCTGGAGACACATAGCCTTAAACTGAAGGAGTGGGAATTCCCATTACCCTGGCAGACTAGGAAGGGAGGCAGTTTTGCAAGGGCTAGGAATTTGAACACCAAATTTTTTTTCCCCCTGGGGAAAATATTTATTTACTATTTAATGGTTTTTTTGTTCATTTTTTGTACTTTCAGAGCCATGTGTGGTATCAGAAGAAATCATGAGAATGTATAACATACAGTTACGATGGGTTGATAAGAAACAAATTTCTGCAAGAACAGGGGATAGTGTTGAATTTATATGTGAACGTGGATATTGTAGAAAGACACCATATCATACATTCCAAGCAACCTGTCAGGAGGGGAAATTGACATATCCTGTTTGTGGGTAAAACAATGGTTAAAGTGCTGTCCTAAAATTAAAATATGTGTATTTGTTCAGAGTTTTTCACTATTAATCTAGTTCTCAGTTTAGTTTTTCAAGTATTAACTATTTTTATTCATAACTCAGAATATGTGTTTTAATATTATATGGAAAGTATAATTATATATAATCTAAGAGGCAAAGAATCACTTTTTTTGAACACCAAATTTTAAAACGTGAAACAGACTTGCCTATGCCTACAGCTGGGAAGGTTTTGAGTTCCATTGTTTAAAACCTCTTGGCTCCACATACTCTTTTCCTAACTTTTCCCCACCTCCTCAGTATTGATGTGTTCAGAGGCCCCAGGCTTTCTTTTGACCTCAGATCATAACAGTGTTTGGTAATGCCTAGGCTTTATACTTCATTAGTGGGGATTTCAGTTACTTCTTTAAAAGAAAAAATACTACCTCCCCAGTTATTTAAAGTAATCATGCCTTATATTTAATTCTTTTTATTTGGGTCTATTTTTGGTCAAAATAAGCCTCTTCAGAGATATGCAAGAATTCTTAGAAAAAGGAGTTGTAAATACACTACATATCTGTAGAATACTGTATATGTTACACACATCTGTGTATACATGCTACCTGTGATATAATATATGTTCTAAACCAGTTAGACACATTGTCTCACTCCTCATCACAGCTCCATGCATTAGAAGCTATTATCCCCATTTTTTTCAAATGAGAAAACTGAGGCGCTAAGTCCAACAAATTAGCCAAGATAACATAGCTGAAAGTATTGGAGGAAGAACCCAAACACAATTCCAGGCCAAAACTCTCCCTCTTGATCACTACCTTCTCCTACCAGATGTGGGAAGGAGTGGGTAGGGGAAAAGCAACAATATTTCTACTGTTTTGAGCTTTCCCACTTTGCAGGGTGGAGTCATTAATTCTCAAAGTATGCTCTCCAGACCAGCAGCATCAGCATCCCCCAAGAAATGTGTTAAAAATTGCCAAATCTGGAGTCTACAGACTTAAGGATCTAAGTTTCCGGACTTAAAGAATCAGAAACTTGGGGCACCAGGGTGGATCAGTTGGTTGAGTGTCCGTCCGACTCTTGATCTCAGCCCAAATCTTGATCTCAGGTTTGTGAGTTCAGGCCTGCGAGTTCAAGGCCTGCATTGGGCTCTGCATTGGGCATGGAGCCTACATTTAAAAAAAAAAAAAAAATCAGGGGCACCTGGGTGGCTCAGTCAGTTAAGCGTCTGCCTTCGAATCAGGTCATGATCCTGGGATCCTGGGATTGAGCCCCACATCAGGCTCCCTGCTCAGTGGGAAGCCTGCTTCTCCCTCTGCCTCTGCCTGCTGCTTCCCCTACTTGTGTTCTCTCTCTCTGTCAAATAAATAAACAAAATCTAAAAAAAAAAAAAAAAGAAAGAAAGAAAGAAAGAAAAAATCAGAAACTCTGGGGGCAGGGCCCAGCAATTTAACAAGCATTGCACATTATTTGATGCATACTCATGTGTGAACTACTGGACTAAGCCACCACTGTAAAATCTTGAAGTTTGAGGAATGGGTGCAGTAACCCCTTTTTAATATTTAATCCTTGAATCATTCCTTTTCAGTTAGAAATTTGCACATAATTTTATTGTAACTCTAGAGAGATGTGAACAAATGAACATTATTGGCCTGTGCTTGATGGGTGTGTAACACCATGAACAGAAATAAGGTAATCAATGCAAAAAGTAGTTTTGCAAAATCCTATAAAGTGGTCTAATAAGACCAAGTTTAAAAGCGCTGTAAAGAGTACTCTTACATTTAGAAAGGGGGAAAAGTTTTATCTAAATTGGCTATGCCAACATGTCTGCCATGAATCTGCTCCCTGTTTGTACAAAATTACATGCAACACCAAAAAAAGCACCTCTAGAGTTCATTTGACTTCTATAAACACCTTGCCTCACCCTTCCTTTTTTTTTTTTTCGAAGATTTTATTTATTTATTTGACAGACAGAGATCACAAGTAGGCAGAGAGGCAGACAGAGAGAGAGGAGGAAGCAGGCTCCCTGCTGAGCAAAGATCCCGTTCGGGGATCCCAGGACCCTGGGATCATGACCTGAGCCGAAGGCAGAGGCTTTAAACCATTGAGCCACCCAGGCGCCCCTCTCACCCTTCCTTTTCATTATGTGCTGCTGATTTCTTTTCTTTTTTTTTTAAGATTTTATTTATTTATTTGTCTGAGAGAGAGAGAGAGAGAGAGAGAGCCAGCAGGGGGAGTGGCAGGCAGAGGGAGAAGCAGGCTCCCTGCTGAGCAAGGAGCTTAATGTGGGACTCTATCCCAGGACCCCAGGATTATGACCTGAGCCAAAGGCAGACACTTAATCAACTGGGCCATGCAGGCATCCCTGTGCTGCTGATTTCTTAAACCAAAATAAGACAGAGAGGCCACCTTTGCTTTGGGAAAATCCTGCCAGTCTGAGGCCTCCATACTGCCTGTAGCTAGAAACCCTCCAGCAGGACAGGAACAGCCCAGAACACAGGTACAGGTAGGTGCTCCATGCACAGCAGTGCTTAATGACTCGGGTCTCAGAAGAGGCTCTCAGGAGAGCAATTCCTAGACTCAGTTTCTCAGACGCAATGAGTGTTCTGTTTCCTTGGAGCTTATTCAGTATTAGCCTAGGTGTGCCTTAAATAAAATAGGAAATGCAGGGACGTCAGTATATCCGAACAAGAGAAATTATTTGGATCTATCCTCAAACTGGGCCAGAAGTCAGCAAGAGAGGGGAAATTTCCTCCCTGGGACTGATGCCTTGACCTCAACCTCCTCAGACTGGGGTTAAACCATTAACACCCTGCAGGGACAGAGCTGGTCTGGTGGAAAACAAAGGCTGGAGTCTGTAGTGACATTGGCTGGCAGTGCAATTCCAGCTGGCGAACCTGCTAGCCCCTTAGCAATCGTTCCTACCTGGGTGACTTTGGCCCGGCACGGTTTCACCTTCTGGAGTCTCAGTTTCCTGAACTGCTTTTAATTTTTTTTTTGGGGGGGGGGGGTTATTATACGGCAAACAGGAATAATTTCTACCAGGCAAGAATGAAGAGAAATAGGGCATAGTGGCCTCTACCGCCAGGCCTACCTCAGGAGATGCTAAATGAATGTCAGCTCTTTTCATCTTCCCCTTTAAAGTGCTGAGGAGGATTTTCACCTGACTCCATGGGAGCATTACCCTCAAAGAGCAGTCACCAGGGGTTATACAAACAGGGCTGTCTAAACAGGGGTTAAGTGCCCTGTTAACAGGTCTCAAAAGCATATCCCAGAGAACCTGGTATAGGAGTGGTTTCCCATCTAGAAATAGAGAACCAGTCTGGGATGCCTCACAACCTAGAGGGGATAAACTATAATCCCCTAGTCCGGGTCAGATCACAGACCTTCCCCTAAAACCCCAGGGGGGACCCGCTTCCTCTCCACAACTCCTCACAGTTAAATACACCCAAAAAACTGATAAAGGCAGCACGAAGTTAATGCCTAAATATTCAGGGAAATGACACACCAACCAACTTCACAGAAGGGAAACCACCACACTCGGTGTCTGGGCATTCAGTTGAAAACCTTTCCCAGAGACCTTTTTATTTTTCCCGACAGGAGGGAGCCCTCTACTGGCAAGCTGACACTCTGCTAGGAAAGGGCTTGATACCAGGAGAGTCGGCGGCAGTCAGACCTTAGAGGCGGTTTCTTCCCTTTAGGTCAGCAAATATGTAAGTTATTAACAAATAGCTAAGTTTGCATCTATGGTATCAACAGATGCAGGTATGAATTAATGAAGGTTGACGGTATAAAGTCCAAACCCTATACATTAACCTCTCAGCTGACTTGATTACCATTTACCATAGAAACAGAGGGCATAGAGAGGTATAAGAACCTTCTTTCCTCTCCTCCCTGGTACATGGATAATCTTCTAGAAGTGGTACATGGCTCTGCCCAGTATTGGGGCTGTAAAGACATCCTAGCAGACAGTTTGGAAGATATTTCAAACAATCTAAATGACCACCAAGGGCAGATGAGAAAACAGGTTATTATCCATTAAACAATGGAATACTATGCAGCTTAAAAAAAAAAAAAAAAAAAAGAACAGCGAGGAGGCTCATTCTAAACCCCTACGAAAGACTTCTGTATCTTTATTTTTTCTCACATCTTTTAAGTCTAAAAAGAAAATCAAAGCAGAGAAACAATGTATATAATACATTATCATCTGTGCAAAAAGAATATCTATTTGTATTTGCTTCTTCCTGCATAAAGTAAACTATTTCTAGAAGTTTGAACAAGAAACTAACAACAGTGGTTACATTTTGTAGGGATGAGAGACCTACAGAAATGGTGGACAGGAATGAGGAGAAACTTTCACTATGTTATATATTTTGGCCTTTGATGTGAAAGTAAATAGTTTTTTCAAATGCCAGCCTGGGTAGGCATAAGGTTTTCCCTTACTCAACACTGCTGTACTGGTTAACTTTAAGTTAGCACTATGTGCCAGGCACTGTGCTAAGCCTTACATGTACTCACTCATTCATTTCACCTTCCCAACCACTCCTCGAGACTCGAAGTGTCCCTGTGATCCACATTCTAGAGACAAGGAAACTAAGGGCCAGAGCCGCTAAGTTTCTTGGCCAAGCTGACACAGACAAGGCTTCCAGGCAGGCCGACTGCCGAGTTTCTGCCCTCAACACTGGCTGTGTGACTGCCCTAGGGAAAGTTTCTACAACACAGCCAAGCTGGGAGCAGAGAGCATTTTTGGTTAAAAATCCAGGAAGCCTCATTAAAGGTTTGGAGAAGGCCTTTACCTGTGGTCTCAAATATGAGATTACCTTGACCAGACAAACACACACACCATGACTCCCACATCTACACTCATACAGTCTCACACTTACACACACCCACAACCGCTGCCTCATAGCTCCCCACAGTCACAAATACACACTCATCCATTCTCACACATGCTTTCTCACACACTCATGTACACTCACATTCTCCAACATACCCACACACGTACATTCTCATACACTCGTGTATTCGTACGTTTTCTCACACACTTGCACCCTCACTCACACTGACACATACACAGTAATGGCCCTCCCTGGCTCCAGCCTTACCTCTCCTCAGATGCCTGGCACAGCCCCAGAATGCTGGTATGCTCCAGTCCAGGGTTTCCTGGACCTCTCCCTTGCCAATTCTCAGGACTCTCCTGTCTGCATAACCTTTCCCAGATAAAATATGGAGACCCCTCGTTCTATCTCACCCAGCCCATTTATAGTCCTGAAGATGCTCCATGCTGTTCTTGCTTCACTTGTCCATGCTTTCACTTAGTCCCCCTCACAAGGAGGATGTCCTCTTTCTCGGGTCCTTAAGAAGGAGATACTGCTTTTCCATTCTACTTAGGCTACCAGCTCCTCTGCTTGCACAGGGAATGAGGAATTTCATGCAATTTGATTTTTGACAAGAAAGAGGTACGACCCTCCATCTACCTAGAAGAGCGTTCATCCTCCTAGGACAAGTGTAAGAACATTTCTTCACCAACCCTGGAGGACACAAAACCACCGCAAGACCAACATTTTGTGCTGCCAACAAGCCATTTAGTGTCCCTGGAGCACTGACCTGCAAATGTTCTAGATGCAAAACCATTTCAAAAGGAGAATGAAATACAGCATTTGACATGTACTCTTTTCATTCCTTTTTGGGTTTGCTCCCACTTTAAAGTATAACAGTTTTTAAACATTTTACTGCTTCCCCAAAACTCCTTGTTACCCTGCTATTTCAAATACTGGAGGGCAGGATACTTTCTATGTGATACATCATCTTACTATACAGTGACTAAAATGATATCCCAGTTCCAGGCACCCTTCTGAAATTTTTCCCTTTATAATAATTAATAACATTAGAAAGTCCTTTACAGTCATTATTCCACTTAATCCTCTGTGACAGTGATATTATTATTATTCCCATTCTGCAGATAAGAAGGCTGGGATCACAAGTGGGAAAGTAAGTGGTCCAAGTTCATATTGCTGATAATTAGTAATATGAACTAGGAGCTGAAGCCAGATCTGTCTCAGAACAAATCCACACCACACTAAATTGTCCTTTGGGGCCCATCTCAAGTTCTCCATTCTCCGTGGTTTGAACTCTCAGCTTCTGCAAACCAAAAGCAAGCAAGCAACATTCTGGAGTATCAGCTCTCTGCACAGCATGTCAGTATATGCTGCTGTTCATTTTGTGCCTTTGGGATTTATTATTATGTTATTACTTCGTGTATACTCTAAGTATTAATCAAAAGGTTAACTCTTTACATTCAGAGAGTATGTCTTTTCCATCTCTGGGCCCCCATACTGAGAAAAGTCTTTTACACATTTCAGGTGATTTCTTGATGCTCGTTGATGGTGACTTGTTGTCTCTATGGGATTTCCAGACAATTTCTGCATGAATCAGGCCTCTCTGCCTGGAAAGATGTGTGGACAAACATGTTTCTCACAGTGTCCCTTATGAGAGCAGATAGGAAGCAACCCAAATATCTCATAAGGGAAGCGTAGTTAAATAAACTATCTATACAAGGAAAAGTCTCATAACTATTTAAAATCGTGTTTTAAGAGACTATTGAATAACATAAGAAAAAATTTACCAAATATTATGGTATATTTTCACCAAGAGCAAAGGAAAAAAACCTTAGAGAAAATACATCAAAAATGTCAGTTTTTGTAGCAGTCCTTGGGACCACTTATTTCAATCCTATGAGCTTCATTTTTCTTTATCTATAAAATACAAGCAACATTGGTTTTCCTCACAAGGCTCTTGTAAACAGTTTAAGCTTTTCCAATAAGAAGTGCTTTGTAAATTAATAACAATGGTACTAAATTATGCAATAAATGCTTATGTGATCTTTATGCAGTTTTCATAACAAAGACTTTAGAGGGAATAATGCCTTGTCAACTAATAGTGGAAGTGGTAGTGGAATTTGTATCTGCTAAAACTCTGCTCTTCTTTCTTTTAAAAACTAAGCCTGTGCTTCTCTTATATTCAGTGAATTATTATGAAATGATTCTCCATCGATAATTCAAGGAAAGAAGAAACCCATCTACATCAATAACCTAAATAATTCAGGTCTTTCTTTCTTTTTCTTTTCTTATTTTTACTGAATAGGAACTAGACTTATCAGAATAATAACCTCAGGGCTCCTCTTACTTTGCTATTCATCCAATTGCTGAGGTCCAGAAGGACGAGGCATGGCAAGCAACTCCTCACTGACTTGCTGAGGGGTCACTGCAGGCTTAGTACAGTGTAGGGGTAGGCCATACAGGCATGGCAACAAGTTCAGCCAGCCTTCTTAGCTGGTGGGAGCACCTCCACGATCCAAAAGCCACACAAAACAACCCTTACACACACAGCATGGGCTACCACAAGCAGGTTCCATTTCAGGAACCCTTAACTTGGAATCTGGTCCTGCCCAAGCTCCCCAGACTGATGTGTCCCTCTCCTCCTTCAACCACCTTCCATCACATTCAGCTACAGGGGTGAGTGCCAAAGCACTAGGTGAGAGTCGGTCTTGAAAAAAGCTCCCTTCAATTCTACACACATGCAATTCAGCACCCACACTGTACCCAGCTTGTCGTCTATACGCAGCATCTCCACACTTTTCTTCAAACTCAGGTCATTTTTGCAATGGCTTTCTCTCCTCCCTGCTTCATCTCCTTTCCACATAACCCAGTCATATATATGACTTCATTCGTAAGTGACCAATATCCATACTTTTTTCACCAAACACTTAGCTGTTCAAGCTTTACAAATCAGAAGGGAAAGAACAAATCTCAGTCACTTGGTAACACATTAGCCACACAGAAGCCTTTTGGAAAAGCCAAACTTCCTAGCTGACTATAATTCCTACTCCTTAAAGGATCAAAATCTTTGACACTCACGGTTTTCAGTGGAAATCCTTCTCCCTTATAGTCTAGGCACTCTTTTTTTTTTTTTTTAGATTTTTTTTTAATTAATTAATTAATTAATTTGACAGAGACACACAAGCAGGGGGAGTTGGAGAGGAAGAAGCAGTCTTCCAGCTGAGCAGGGAACCAGAAGCCGGGCTTGATCCCAGGACCTGGAGATCAGGACCTGAGCTGAAGGCAGATGCTTAATGACTGAGCCACCCAGACGCCCTGCACTCTGTTTTCTTAAACAGATTACACTGAATTTTTACCATCTTCTTGACAGCTCATCCTCAAGCACATCAGTGACTCCCTCCACGGGGGCTGTACTTTGGGTAAGACTCTTTACCCCTAAGTTTGTGAGCCCCACGCTGCTGTTTTCTGAGGTTTTTGTTTTTCTGTTCCTTTCCTTTGGGAAGCTCAGTTTCTGCTTCTCTCCAGCCTTCCCAGCTCCCCTTTCCTAACTATCAGGTAATAATCTGTCACGTGTTCAGAATCTACTAATCAAAACTTGGTTTCCGGGCATAGTAAGAGTAGAGTCTGGGGGCCTCTCCCAACACCTCAGTTCATCAACTTGTTGCCGCCTGTTTTGGCTGCTCTGAGCCCTTCCGCCACTACCCTGTTCTTACCACGTTCCAGGGGGATGATTCAAGACAAACATTTCTGAAAGCTGAAGTTTTCACTGCATTGTAGTCCACACCTGGGACCTATACTAAAAGTAATAACTCTGCCATGACCCCTTGAGAAATGAAAGGCTGACTTGAGAGGTTAAGACTAGAAATTTAAAAAACAAGAAACAAAAAAGAGCAAGAGGAAGATTTTTATATTTGCTTTTCTATCATAGGTGACCAGTTGTTCCAGATATTGAAATATTTACCTCCTTCCTTCAACCCTGGTCCATAACCTCAATCGGAGGGTAAGAAAAAAAAAAAAAAAATACCACCGAAGTACATGATGGAAAATTGGAAAAGTTCATCTAGAGCTAATGTAATAAAGGGAGATAAATATGACTCCAGACCTAAGAGTGGGCATAATGTATTCTAAATTCATTCAATCATAAAAATAAAATTTTATTTTGTTTCAGGACTAAACCGGCTGAAAGGGCAGGACGTGTTGCTAGGAAACATACCTCCAGGTTTTCAGGCTTCACGAAAACCCTTCTTGAGGGACACAGCGTTGTGTTTCTCAGTTGTCTCCTCAGACTCTTCAGAGCTACTTGCGTTTTCCATCATGCTATGAACCCCGACGCCAATCCTGACCCCTTGCTGGTTTGGTAACATTTCCCCAGGTCCTGCTTCGTGCCTGGCTCTCCCCAAGGCATGGTCACAGCAATCCTCCCCCTGCTTTCTGTTCCCCTCTGAATAAAGATAACCAGAGGGTCTCTGGAACTCTCGTCACAATGCTTCCTAACTACAGGTCCGCCAACTGGCCCTCAGACCTGGGTGGTAGGTGACCGACGAAACCAGCGCAGAGCGGCGCACTGCGCCTGCGCTGAGCGCCTGCGCACCAGAACCCCTCGGGTTTACACAGACTACTTCACTGGGTTGGTTACTTCGTATCATCCAAACGGCCTCAATAACACCTTGCTCTCTCAAGGCCATGTCCTTGAGCACAGCTCCTACTGTGGGAACGCTGAGGAGCATACTTTCCAAGGACGGGGAGGGGGAGGCGCCTCCCATTGCCCAGATCAGCTCTCGGGTCAACCCATGGTCATATCCTCTCTATGACCTCCAACACTAACAAATGAACAAAAATATATGTAAAACTTCACTTTAGTATTGTTGAAAATAGCAGGACGCTGGAAATAATCTAAATGGTTTAAAACAGAATACTGATACAAAAGAATGGGATGTGGATTCCATAGTTACTGACCCAAAGTATATTTATATTAATAAATGAGAAAAATATATTTTTAATGGACCAATAACTACCGCATAATCACTTTTACAGCGGGATATTATTTACAAATATATAAATGCATTTTCATGCCTATAAGAATATACACCAAAATATAGGTGATAGAATTGTGAATGACTTTTCTTTCATTTTTGCTTGTTTCTGAACAAAAGCAATAATTGTCTTGTCAGTCACTACAAACCTTCCTAAAGTTGGAAAGAGCCTTTTCCTAAAACCAACCACATTAAAGCCAAGAGACAGAGACAGAGGTCCCAATAAACCAAGCAGTCTATCCCTTTAACCACTATGCATACTGCTATATAAAACATGAATTGTTGAAGTGTCATGCTACCCAGATTGAAACAATGGAAGGGCTTTTGGAGTATAATTGCAAATGCTACTAGAGAGCAGATTATGAACGCATTGAGTGCACCCTTGAGAGACGTGGCCATAAATTTCCACTGCAGAACAATGGGACCTCAAAAGCCCAGAACCTCTCAGAGAAGAAGACACTAACTAAAAAGAATCTACAATATTTAGAAACCTCAGAAATGCTAAGCTAGAAGGGAAAGCACAGATAACCAACTGAATATAACTGACATCTATCAGCTGGATATTCTTATATTATGTCTTATATAAGTATTATAAGTCTTATATAAGGGTATAAGTTAAGAAAATAACTTAAAACAACACTAGAATGGGGGGTATGTGGGTGGTTCAGTAGGTTAAGTGACTGACTCTTGATTTGGTTGGGGTCATGATCTCAAGGTTGTGAAGTTAAGTGCCCTCCAGTTCCACGCTCAGCACAGTCGACTTGGGATTCTCTCCCTTTCCCTTTGACCCTCCCCTTCCACTTACACACGCACATGTGCTCTCTATTTATCTCGCTCTGGGAGGAAAAAAAGACATTAGAATGGTAAATAAAATAATTAATATTGATTTCCAGTCAAGATGGTGCAATGACTTTATACTTTGATTACTCCCTTCATGCTCCAAGTATATAGTAATATGTGGTTAAATATGAAAAGAGAAAATGTTTCTAGATTTGAAAACAAGATAAACATCTCCATGGAACAGAAATGCAAAAATAAGAGGCAGGCTAAAGCTATGGCTATGCTGGCCAGAAATTCAGCTCTTCAGGAGTCAGAGTTTTAAAAACTCCACACATGATGGGGAAGGCGGCTCACTACTTAAGAAAGTAGACCAAACAAAACATAGCTGACTTTTGCCTGAGCTATAGTAATGCTTTTCAATTTTTTTTCATTATTATTCCCCCAAAGAGAAAATTTTAATTTAACTTTTCCCTAAAGAGAGAAATTAGGGCATCTGGGTGGCTCAGTGGGTTAAGCCTCTGCCTTCAGCTCGGGTCATGATCTCAGGGTCCTGGGATTGAGCCCTGCATCGGGCTCTCTGTTCAGCGGGGAGCCTGCTTCCTCCTCTCTGCCTACCTGTGATTTCCCTCTGTCAAATAAATAAATAAAATCTTAAAAAAAAAAAAAGATTTGAAGGGGTGGGGGGTGGGAGGTTGGGGGAGCCAGGTGGTGGGTATTATGGAGGGCACACATTGCATGGAGCACTGGGTGTATTGTAAAACTATGAATTCTGTTACGCTGAAAAGAAATGAAAAATTTTTTTAAAAAGAGTGAATTTATTAAAAAAAAGAGAGAGAGAGAGAGAAATTAAATGCTAAGGAATGAGATTTTAGAGATAGGGTTGAGCTTTGAAGGTCCACTGTAAAATCTAAGATTTTTAGCCTTCCAAGAATCAGTTTTCACCTTACTGGGGGCAATACTACCCCTGTTAAAAATACATAAATTACCACTTTAAAACCCACAGCCTTGATAAGAACTGAGCCAAAATTACTGGCTGGCCATTTGACTCGTTCTTGGGTACTCCTCCATCACTATAGGACAAAAACTCCAAACAGCAATTTAAAGTCTAATTACAGATTAGGGCCCTGGAGAATAGTTGGTGGGAAGGGTACCACAAAAATGCTGGACAGAGAGGCAGATGGGGTGAGTGGGAGAAAGAAAGAGGAATGAGAAACAAAAAAGTCTTATCTAAAATTACTGGTAAACCCAAATTCCAAAAGCAATAATTAGTTGCTAAGAAAAAAAAAACAACAAAATTAACAATCGTGCATCCACTCTGGAAAATTAATTTTATAGAACGGCTTAACAAAGACTTTAAATTAGAAACATGGAATATTTGGAAAAAAGAGAGTGCAGCATAACCTCCACTTAAAAAGGATATAAAATTTTTCAACAAAGACAGGCAAAAAAATGAAACAAGAATACGGAAATATTTAATGGAAGCAAGTAGAAATTAAGAAAGGAAATATACAGAGATTGAATTTAAAAATACAATAAACAGAACCAGATTGTTCTCCCATCTAGACAGAGATAGATGATAGATAGATATAGATACATAAATTTATTTAAATAAGCTGTTAAGAAACAGATATAGAGGGGCACCTGGGTGGCTCACTCAGTTAAGAGTCTGACATGGGGGGCACCTGGGTGGCTCAGTGGGTTAAGCCTCTGCCTTCAGCTCAGGTCATGATCCCAGGGTCCTGGGATCGAGCCCCACATCGGGCTCTCTGCTCAGCAGGTAGCCTCCTTCCCCCTCTCTCTCTGCCTGCCTCTCTGCCTACTTGTGATCTCTCTCTCTCTGTGTCAAATAAATTTTAAAAATCTTTAAAAAAGAAAGAGTCTGACTTGGCTCAGATCATAATCTTAGGGTCCTGGGATCAAGCCCCATATCAGGCCAGGCCCTCAGTGCAGAGTCTGCTTATCCTTCTGCCCCACCCTCTGCTCGTGCTTGCTCTCTCTCTCTTTCAAATAAATAAATAAAATCTTAAAAAGAGAAACGATAGAGTAGATTGAGAGATTTCAACATTTTAATAAATAGGAATTCCAGAAGAATAAACTGAAATGAATGATAAGGGAACAATATTTAAAGACATTATTGCTAATAATTTTCCAGGATTAAAAGAAAGAAAATCTGGTGAATCATCAGCCCAGTATAATCCAAGTACTAAGCAGAATAAATACAAATAAAACCAAATGTGGACATTCTAAAGTGAAACTCTAGAAATTAAGAGTAAAGAGATAATCTTTAAATCTAGCAGAGAGGGACGCCTGGGTGGCTCAGTTGGTTACACGACTGCCTTCCGCTCAGGTCATGATCCCAGCATCCTGGGATCGGGTCCCACATCGGGCTCCTTGCTCGGCAGGGAGCCTGCTTCTCCCTCTACCTCTGCCTGCCACTCTATCTGCCTGTGCTCTCTCCCTCTTTCTCTGACAAATAAATAAATTTATAAAAAATTAAAAAAATAAATCTAGCAGAGAAAAGACAATCTAAAACAGAGGGACAACTGTGACAGCAGGTTTCCTGTTAGCTAATGTAGATATCAAAAGTTAATGAAATAAGATCTTAAAAGTGCAGAGAATGGAATGGCTGGGTGATGGACATTGGAGAGGGTATATGCTATGGTGAGTGCTGGGAATTGTGTAAGACTGATGAATCACAGACCTGTAGCCCTGAAGGAAATAATATATTACATGTTAATCTTAAAAATACCCAAAAAAAGTGCAGAGAGATGGTCATCTAGAATGTTAACATAAGGGAGAAAATCAGTAAGGTGTATAGGAAAACTGTATTATCCTTGCAAATTTTCTGTAAATCTAAAATAATTCCCCCTTAAAAAGTGAAGAGTGGAAAAAAAAAAAAACTTTAGCTAGAATTTTATGGCCAGTTAATCCGTTTGCTAAGAACATAAAAATAAGGGCGCCTGGGTGGCTGAGTGGGTTAAAGCCTCTGCCTTCGGCTCAGGTCACGATCCCAGGATCCTGGGATCGAGCCCCGCATCAGGCTCTCTGCTCAGCAGGGAGCCTGCTTCCTCCTCTCTCTCTGCCTGCTTCTCTGCCTATTTGTGATCTCTGTCTGTCAAATAAATACATAAAATCTTAAAAAAAATAAAAATAATTACTAAAAGATACACTTCAGCAAGGAGTACACTGAACACCGAGAAAGTTGTAAGATTACAAAAGAATGATGAACCTAGAAATTGATTTCTTTGCTTGTGTGCTTCCTTCCTTTTTTCCTTCTTCTTTCTTTACTTTCATCATGAGTAATTCAGTCCACAACCTATTAGGTGGGGCCTAGCAAGGTAGGTATCTAAAGCTGTAAGAAAGGAAGTGGTAGCAGCTAAGCATGGGTTGTTGAAGCTTAGCAAAATGAGATCATCTGTGCAGCCTCATATGAGTTGTCCAAGCTAGAGCAAGGAAATCGGGTATCCACTCAGGAGAGAGAGAGCAATAACCTAGCACAAAGTGTCAAAGTCCAAGTAGAGTGTGGAGATCATCTATGCAAGGTGAAAGAGTGGTTTGGAGAGAGATTGGTTGTAATAAGTAAGTACATTGAGAAGCCATGCTCTTCACTATCAGAGAATAGTTACATGTAAAGGGAGAATACTAGAGTGAACTCTGACGGAAGTGCAAGTATTGATATTAGCTCATGTGTGTGGGAGTGTATGTGTACACAGCTCTGTCCCCTGAGAGGGCCTAGGAACATCAACACCCTAAAACTAATAATATACCTAGTACCCAAACCTTGGTTTCTGAATACTATTCTTCACTAAAAAGAACCAAGGTTTCAAGAAGATATGGCTACTTTCAGGGCTAGCTTAGGGAAAATCTAGAATCAATACTATGTTAGTCTAGAAATCTAGTGTTCATATTGTTGGGAATGAAAACTTGCATAGCCACTGTGGAAAACAGTATGGAGATTCCTCAAAAAATTAACAAGAGAATTACCATATGATTCAGCAATCCCACTTCTGGGTATATTTCCAAAGGAAATGAAATCAGTATCTCAAAGAGATATTTACACTCCGAAGTTCACTGTAACATTATTTCCAATAGCAAAAATATAGAAACAACCTAAATGTCCATCTATAGTGGAATACTATTCAGCCATTAAAAAGAAGAAAATTCTGCCATTTGTTACAACGTGGATGAACCTGGACGGCATTATACTAAGTGAATTAAGCCAGACAGAAAAATACAAATAGTATGATCTCACTTATAAATAGGATCTAAAAACATCAAATTCATAGGAAGAGAGAGTAGAATGGTGTTTACCAGGGAGGGAGAGGGTGGGCAGGGGTTGGAAGAAATGGGGAGATCTAGATCAAAGTATACAAACTTTCAGTTTAAAAGGATAAGTTCTGGGAATCTAATGTACAACATAGTGACTATAAAGTACTCTATTCTATACTTACAATTTGCTAAGAGTGTAAATCTTAAGTGTTCTCACAAAAAAAAATGGTCGTTATGTGAAGTGATGGATGTTTTAATTAACTTGACTGTGGTAATCTTTCACAATGTATGAAAATATCAAATCATAATGTTGGACACCTTAAATATATACAATTTTAGTTGTCAGTTATATCTCAAAAAAGCTGGAGAGAAATAACAAAATAAAGGCAAAACTACCAGCAAAGAAATCTTAAATTTTATCCATATATTTTACTAAAAAGTATAGGTAGGTATTTTGGAAACAAATACGTCAATGTAAAATTGACGTGAGAAAAAAATAAATGCAATTATAACACCAAAGAATTTAAATAAAAACCTGAATCCTGAAAGAAAGCCCTAAAAAATGATGGAAGGGAAAGGAGTACAGTCTCTTCAACAAAGGCGCTAAGAGACCTGGATATCTGCAGGCCAAAGAATGACAATGGACGCCTACACCATACTATATATAAAAAATTAACTTGAAATGTATCAATGACCTAAATGTGAGACCTGAAACTATAAAACTCTTAGAATAAAACAAAGGAGTAAATTTTCATGACAATGGCAATGGTTTTTTAGATATGACACCAAAAACACAGCAATAAAAGAAAAAAAACAGATAAACTGGACTTAATCAAAATTTAAAACATTTTGGGCATCAAAGAGAATATCTATCAAGACTAAAAATACAACTTGCAGAATGGGACAAGATATTTGCAAGTCATATATCTGATAAGGGTCTAGTACCCAGAATATATAAAGAACTCCTACAATTGAACAATAAAAAGTAAATGACCCAATTTTTAAAATGAGTTTAACAGTCATTTCTCCAAGGGACGCCTGGGTGGCTCAGTTGTTTAAGCAGCTGCCTTCGGCTCAGGTCATGAGTGGGCTCAAGTCCTGGGATCAAGTCCCACATCGGGCTCCTTGCTCGGCAGGGAGCCTGCTTCTCCCTCTGCCTCTGCCTGCCACTCTGTCTGCCTGTGCTCGCTCTCTCTCTCTCCCTCTCTCTCTGATAAATAAATAAATTTTTTAAAAAAAACAGTCGTTTCTCCAAAAAAGATATATAAAGGACCAAATAAGCATGTGAAAAAATGTTCAACATCATTAGTCATTAGGAAAATCCAAATCAAAACCACAGTTAGACACCACTTCACACTTAACTAGGATGGCTATAATTGAAAAAGGAAAATGAGTGTTGGCAAAGATGTGAAGAAAACAGAACCTTCACATATTGCTGGTAGAAATGTAAAATGGCGCAGCCACTGTGGAAAACAGTTGGAGGGTGCTCAACATGTTAAACACAAAATTAGCATATGATCCAGCAATTCTACTCACAGGTATATATCTAAAATAATTGAAAATAAGTGTTTAAACAAAAACTTGCATATGCATTTTTATGACAGCTTTATTCATAATAGCCAAAACGTGGAAGCAACCTGAATGTTCATCAACAGGTGGATGAATAAACAAAATGTGGTATATCCATACAAAACAACCACTAAAAAATGAAGTATGGATACATGCTACAACACGGATGAATCTTGAAGACATTATGCTAAGTGATATCACCCAAACATAAAGGACCACATATTGTATGATTCCATTTCTATGAAATATCCAGAATAGCCAAATCTTTTGAGCTAGAGAGCAGATTTGTGGTTACCAAGGGCTAGAGGAACAGGATAATGGGGAATGACTGTCTAATGGGTACAGGGTTTCCATGTGAGGAGGTAAAAAAAATTTCGGAACTACATAGTGGTGGTAGTGGCACAACACTGGCAATGTACTTAATGTCCCTGAATGGCACAGTTTTAAAACACTTAAAATTGCAAGTTCTAAACTTTCTGTACTTTGCCACAGTTTAAAAATTAAATGAGAAAAATTTGTAACATGGATGGATCTAGAGAGTATAATGCTAAGTGAAATAAGTCAGTCAGAGAAACCATATGATTTCATTTGTACATGCAACTGAAGAAACAAAGCATATAACAAAGGAAAAAAGAGAGAAACAGAGACCAAAAAACAGACTCTTGACTATGGAGAACTGATGGTTACTAGAGGGGAACTAAGTTGGGAGATGGGTGAAATAGCTGAAGGAGATAAGAGTACACTTATAATGAGCCCTGAGTAATGTCTGGAACTGTTGAATCACTATGCTGTACACCTGAAACTATTCTAATATGGTATGTTAACTCACTGGAATTTTTTAAAAATTAAACAAGAAAAATAAAATTATGGAGATGCATCTAAAGGGCACAGGAACCAGCTTGAAGCACCTCCCAGCAGCCTATCTGGGACAAACTAAACATCAAAATAAGTAGTAATAAAAATAGATTATACACTTTTGAATAAAAAGGAAATCCATGAGGTCAAACCAATATATGGGGGGGGGAAATAGGTTAGTATTTTGTTTCTTTACAGAAAATGGCAACTAACATTCTTGCAGAAGGAATGGTAGAATTAGAAAAGCCACCATGTGGTAAGCATCATAATAATAGTTAATTCAGACAAGAAACATCAACGGGTAATAGCCAGTAAAATTTGATGAGGAAGGAGATATATATGAAGTCTTAAAGTACCTCCCCACAAAACATTTAATGATTACAAAAGGAAAATGAATAACTTTATCATGGAAAAACTTGATACTACATTTATCCAATGATCAAAGTTGACATGACCAGGAATGGGAAAAACCAAAGTCATGTGCTACCTGAGAGGATGCAGCAAGAACACAGCACCTCTGTCATCAGTTGGATGGATCAAGTTGGCCAAATGACTCACCTCTTTAGATCTCTGTTCCTTCATCTGAAGCAAAGGAGGAAGGTTAGATAATATCTAACTTCATTCCGGTTCTAAATTCCTACTCCTCTAATACTTACTGCCCTAATCGAAATATGTGTCTTCGTGTTTGGAACTTGGGGAGGTAAAACTCTTCTCTCAGTTTAAGTGGCTGATGTTCTTAGATAAACAAATCAGGCAAAAAGTACACACAATGACACAATAAAACTTACAACCGTGGGCTAATTTCATAGGGAATTCTGGAAAAATCCAAATTAGAGAGTTTTTAAAACCATAATATTCATTCCTTTTATGGACATACCTGAGCTCAAACTGGGGTAAGAAAATGACTATATGTGAGTACATTTATAAGTAAGTGCTTGAAAATATTTTTTCCCTTGAGAAAGGTGAATATGCCTCCTCCCAACTTGTGAACACCATCCAGGATCGTAGCAAAATTTCTGAGGTATAGAAAGTTCTGCAAGCCTCTCAGGCATGGCCCTCACACATTCCAATCACTAAGAGCATCTTCAGTACAGGACAGAAATCTCTACTTGGCCACAAGGCACTGCTTTCAGAGGGATAAGATTAATGTCATTTAGTTAAGCAGGGGAGAATGGTCCTGTAAAATAACTTGGGCTCTCACAGGGCAATTCAAATTACCAGGAACCTCATAAATAAATGCAATCATATCAATATACAACTGGCAAACCATCAAAGAGTAAAGTCTGAACTGATCTTATTAACTATTTGGCTTCAGCTCTCAGCTTTTATGCAAACAGAAACACATTAATTGGTTAATTCATAATCTTTTAAGGTTGGAAGAGCCATTTGCTAAAATTATTTTTACTATCCCTTCAATATACAGAACCAACTATTTAAATTCAAACTATCAGAGTTACTAAAGGTCCTGAAAGAATGAGTTACTAACTCATGTTGGGCTGGGCTTATATATATGTGTGTGTGTGTGTGTATATATATATATAAAATTAACCCTTCCTACACTAAAAACATTAAAACAGTACCCTTGAATCCCTTGGGCCTCTTTTCTCTCCTTCATCACCTATATCTAGTCAGTCACAAAATCCTGCCAATTCTCTCTTTTCAAGTGTCTCTAGAATCCAGTCCTCCCACGATCACCAGTGCAGGTCAGGCCCTTATCACCCCACACTTGGTTTAGCTTAGCAGACATGGAGCATGTACTCGGGCTCCCCCTGTTTTTCAAAACCTGCTAATCAATCTGATGTGGTAACTAACTCTCCGTCCTTGTATCACGGCCAACCTGACCCAAATTCTTTCTATTCAAGAGGTTTTTTTAACCAGATTCATGAGACAGAGACAAGACCTGAGGTACCGTCCTAAAGCTCTTCAAGTTACCACTAATCTGTCTTTGACACTATCTGGGGGCATACTTATCTGCACTGCTATATAGCCCACACTATTTCATATCCCATTTATCCCTTGCGAATGATCTTATTAAATTACTTGCAGAAACTCTAGGAACCCGTGTCTTCAGAATGTCCCCCAGTAATAACTCCCAGTTGTCATTTTGCTGGCAGCCTTTCCTCTGTTGGCCTTCTAAAAGATGGAGCACTCTGAACTCAGCCCTCAGCATCCTTCTCCTTTCTATTTTCATTCCATCTTGAGATGATCTCATCCATTCCCACAAATATCGTTATACCAACAACTCCCAAATTTGTACCTTCAGCCTTACTCCTTCCTGAGCTCCTGATTCAAATATCCAACCGTACACTCTGAATTTCCCTGGGGAAATCAAATAAAGCACGCCCAAAGTCTTACCCTGTCTCAGTAAACGGTTATCACCATCCATCTAATTACTCAAGTCAAGAACTTTGAATTCACTTGCCTCCCAACATTTAATCCAACAATATATCTCTCTATCTCTCTGAAATATATCTCAAATCCAATCTCTAGAACCACCTTATTGCTGCCACCTCTAGTCGGAGTTATTAACATTTCTCACCTGGATTATTAGCACTCCCAGCGGGTGATGAGGTCCTGTCACTTATTCCAATATTCATTCAGAGTATCAGACCTCATGGAAAAATAAAGAAGGTTATGGGGTGCCTGGGTGGCTTAGTCAGTTAAGCACCCAACTCTTGGTTTCAGCTCAAGTCATGATCTCAGGATTGTGAGATCAAGCCCCGTGTCAAGTTCTGTGTTCAACATAGAATCTGCCTAGAGATTCTCTCCCTTTACCTCTCCCTCCCGCTCTGTCCCTCTCCCTCCCTGCACACATGTGCAATCCCTCTCTCTCTAAAATAAATAAACAAAATCCATAAAAAGAAAAAGTAAAAAACATTAGCTTGACATGATGTACATTTAATGAAAGCCCATTGCTGTGAGAAATGACCACCTTGTTTCTTATTTTTCTTGTTCTTTCTCTGTCCTTTCCTTTCTATAAGCATCTCTGTCCCTCTTTCAGACTTCTTTTCCTTCTCTCTTCCTCTTCTCAATTCCCTTTCTCACTTCCTTCTTTATTTTACTGAACAACTAGGCACATAGTATAGCAGGAAAATGCTAGGAGTTGGAAGTAAAGGTTTTTTATTCCTGTGGTCTGTCATGGTGAAGGAAAGTAATTATGACGAAGTCAGTTTATATTTCCCCTCAGCTGTCTCATCTATTAAATAAGGAGATTATAGCGGATGGTCTCTGAGGTCCCTTAAAGTTCTAGAAATCTATTCAAGGTATTTATTGAGTAAAGTGCTATGTTCCTTGTTCTTAAAAGTAGGTAAATTCAATATTTTATATTTCCCTGAGGGGAAAGAAGCAAATTAGTTTTTTTTACAAGGCCTTCAATTGATCCTTCTCTACCAGGGGTCAGTGGCTCTCAATAGAAAAAAAATGCACCTCTCCCTGGGTATAGTCTAAATGTTCAATATTTCTGTAGTTATTTCTATCTTTGCACCCTCCTCGGGAGAAGCAGTTTCCAAGAAGAGGCCAATAGACCACTTAATATGAAGACTATTAAGTTGTGTTCCAGGCTCTGTGGTAAGCCTTTCTTTTTTTTAAGTCCTTGAAACAAGTCTACCTAAGGCAGATAGTGTATTATCATTCCACTTTTACAGAAGAGGAAACTAAGGTGCAAAGAGGTTAAGAAATTTGTCTAAGGGCACACAGCTCGTGGTTAATGGAGCCAAAATTTGGACCCAGATCTATCTGGCTTGAAAGCCTATGCTCTGAAAGATTACCCATTCTACTTCCTTCCAGAAGTACTGTCAGAAGTCTATCCCTACAAATGTCTATCTCCTCTTGGACTGACAAAACATGTGGCCTCTGTTATCCTGGAGACCACACCCTACCCTCTACCTGACCCAATAGGATCAACCACACTACAGGAGTTTTAAGAGCAAAAACTTGTAATTTCTTATAGTACTAGTATCAGCCCTTTGGGCACTCAATAAGCCATGGGCACTGAGAAACCGTGGTAAGAAGCAACTTACCATCTAAGACTGCCTAATGCAAATTCTAGCGGTGTAAAGGAAAAGGTTAGGATGAGGGAGAGATTGTGCATGGACTGGAGATAGAATCAGACTTCCCAGAAATTCTCATTTCTATGACCTCATTATCATTCACAGAAAAATAGAGCAATGGATACCCCTAGAGAATTACTTTAGAAAATGATTGAAAAATTGTTTTAATTAAGACTCTAGGTATTTAAGTGAAATATCAGGTCAGCAGATTTGTGGAAGAATTTCCCTTTTTAGAAGCCTTCAAAAGGTCTTCACAAGTAGGATTTAATTTGCATGACCATCTCCTGAGCAACATCAGAGCAGAATCAACTCTCAAGGGTTCTTTTGTACCTAAGGAATGTATCGGTTTTCTGGCCAAGAAGACCAAAGTGGCAGAGTCTCTAAAACTCTGTTCAGCCCCATCACTAAGAGAACAGTGTTTGGGAAGCTAGAAGACCCTTGCTGAAGCAAGGAAGCTACTGAAGCCCCAAGGTGTCTTCCTGAGGCACTGGTCTGGTGCAGATACAAAGGCAAAATTTGTAGCATTGTGTGTTGTCATTCAAATGTCCACATGCCATCCTTGGGATTGGTTATCGAAATCTCCTTAAAACAAAGAGTTTTAGGAGAAAGAGACCCAGACTACCCTTTGGGACGTTCTTCACTTAGAGAACTGTAACACTGGTGAGGCAACAGAGTGAAAGGCATTGGTAGACAGGAATAACAGGGTCATTAAGGTGGTGGGTAGGAACTCCCAATGGAGGCCAGCCAGCCCCAAAACAAAGCTCAGCACAGGCAACAGCAGAACAGATGTCTGAGAGGTTGAAAGTCTCAAAGGAGAACATGTGCATCAACCAGAACCAGGCCAAAAAACGGAGAGAGCTTGGAGTTACATGGAAAAGGTAGGGAAATGTTCACCTCCCAAAGGTTTTACCTGGTAAGAATTCAAGGTCAAAATTTCTTATGACCATCACTCTCAGCTTAATTTTGCAAGCAGGTCCCCTCAGAGTAGCATGACTTAGAAAAAGAGAATAAGAAATAAGTAATATACTACATCTGCAGATGAAATGCTCATTCTGGATATTTCTCTCCTTGCTTATGCTTCCTTGGTAAGAACATTTTCCCAACTTGGGGCGCTTGAGTGGCTCAGTGGGTTAAGCCGCTACCTTCAGCTCAGGTCATGATCTCGGGGTCCTGGGATCGAGTCCCGCATCGGGTTCTCTGCTCAGCGGGGAGCCTGCTTCACTCTCTCTCTCTCTGCCTGCCTCTCTGCCTCCTTGTGATCTCTGCCTGTCAAATAAATAAATAAATAAAATCTTTTAAAAAAAAACATTTTCCCAACTTATCTAAGAGATGACACCAATCCAGCCTGTTTCTAATTTATAGACATCCTTTGTTTTATTGTGCTTCACTTTATTGCACTTTACAGATATTGTGGGTTGTTGTTTTTTTTACAAATTGAAGGTTTGTGTCAACACTACATTGAACAAGACTATCAGCACCATTTCTCCAATAGCATTTGCTCACTTTGTGTCTCTGTGTCACATTTTGGTAATTTGCATAATATTTCAAACATTTTTATTATTATTATATTTGTTATGGTGAACTGTGATCCATGATATTTGATGTTATTATTGTAATTGCTTTGGGGTGTCACAAATCACACCCATATATGACGCCAAACTTAATTGATAAATGTTGCATCTGTTAGGACTACTCCATTCACCAGCCAATTCCCCACCTCTCCCCTTTGCCTCAGGCCTTCCTATTCCCAGAAATACAACAATATTGAAAGTAAGCCAGTTAATTACCCAACAATGGCTTCTAAGTGTGCAAGTGGAAGGAAGGTCACACGTCTCTCACTTTAAGTCAAAAGCTAGAAAAGATTAAGCTTACTGAGGACAGGGGTGCCTGAGTGGCTCAGTCATTAGGCGTCTGCCTTCAGCTCAAGTCATGATCCCAGAGTCCTGGGATTGAGCCCCACATTGGGCTCCCTGCTTGGCAGGAAGCCTGCTTCTCCCTCTCCCACTCCCCCTGCTTGTATTCCCTCTCTTGCTGTCTCTCTTTCTCTGTAAAATAAATAAATAAAATCTTTAAAAAAAAAAAAAGGTTAGTGAGGACAGTATCTCAAAAGCCAAGATAGGTTGAAAACTAGGCGGAGGCCTGTTGCATGAAACAGTTAGCCAAACTGTGAATGCAAGGGAAAAGTTCCTGAAGGAAATTAAGTGCTACTGCAATGAACACATGAATGATAAGAAAGCTAAACAGACTTACTAATGATATGAAGAAAGTTTTAGTGCTTTAGATAGATCAAACTAGCCACAACGTTCCCTTTAGCCAAAGCCTAGACCAGAGGAAGGCCCTAACTGTCTTCAATTCTATGAAGTCTGAGAGGTGAAGAAGCTACAAAAGAAAAGTTTGAAGCTAGCAGAATTTTGTTCATGAGTTTTAAGAAAGGACGCCATCTCCATAAAACACAAGTAGAAGGAGAAGCAGCAAGTGGTGTTGTAGAAACTGTACCACATTCCCCAGAAGATCTAGCTAAGACAATTAATGAATATAAGCAGCATCAATAAACTTCAATAAGCAGCATATGTTCAGTGTAAACCAAACAGCCTTCTAGTGGAAGAAGATGCCATCTAGGACTTTCATAGCTAGAAAGGAAAAGTCAATGCCTAGCTTTAAGGATTCAAAGGACAGGCTGACTCTCCAGTTATGGGCATAAATAGCTGGTGACTTTAAGTTGAACCCATTTCTCAACCATTCCAAAACTCCTACAGCCCTTTAGAACTATGCTAAATCTACTCTGTCTATGCTATATACACAGAACAACAAAACCTGGATGATAGCACATCTGTTTATTGGTTTGCAGGTTTACTGAATTTTTTTGAAGATTGATTGACTGATTGATTTAGGGGCAGAGGGAGAGAATATCCAAGCAGACTCCCACTGAGCATAGAGCCTGATGAGGGACTCTACCTCATGACCCATGAGATCATAACTTGAGCCGAAACCAGAGCCGGATGCTTAACTGACCAAGCTACCCAGGCACCCTAGATTACTGAATATTTTAAGCCCACTATTGACACCTATTGCTCAGAAGAAGATTCCTTTCAAAATATGACTGCTCATTGACAATATACCTTGTCGCCCAAGAGCTCTATTGGAGATATACAATGAGATATATGTTGTTTTTATGCCTGCTAACGCACTATCTATTCTGCAGCTCGTGGATCAAAAGTCACTTTTACTTTCAAGTCTTATTATTTAGGAAATACATTTTGTAAGGCTATAGCTGCTATGGACAGTGATCCCTGAGATGGATCTGGGAAGTCAGCTGAAAACCTTCTGGAAAGGATTCATCATTCTAAATGCCATCATGAACATTCATGATACGTGGGAAGAGGTCAAAATATCAACATTAACAAAAGTTTGAAAGAAGTTGATTCCAGCCCTAACAGATGACTTAGAGGAATTCAAGACTTCAGTGGAGTAACTGCTGATGTGGTAGAAACAGCAAGAGAACTAGAATTAGAAGTGAGCTTGAAGATGGGACTGAATTGCTGCAATCTCATGGTAAAATTTGAATAGATGAGGAATTGTTTCATATAGATGAGCAAAGAAAGTAGTTTCATGAGATGGAAACTACTCCAGATAAAGATGCTGTGAAGACTGTTGAAATGACAACAAAGGATTTAGAATATCATATAAATTTAATTGATTAAGCCTCAAGTTTAAGAGGATTGACTCCAATTTTGACAGAAGTTCTACTGTGGGTAAAGTGCTACCAAAGAGCATCTCGCGCTACAGATTAATTATTCGTGAAAGGAAGAGACTATCCAAGCACAAACTTCATTGTTGTCTCATTTTTTAAAATTGCCATAGCCTTCAGTGACCATGACCCTGATCAGTCAAAAGCTAACAACTTCAAGGCAAGACCTTCCACCAGCAAAAAGATTATGACTTACAGGGATACCTGGGTGGCTCAGTCAGTGAAGTGTCTGCCCTCAGCTCAGGTCATGATCTCGGGGTTCTGGGATAGAGTCCCACATCTGGCTCTCTGCTCAGCAGGGAGCCTGTTTCTCCCTCTCCCTCTGTTGCTCCCCCTGCTTATGCTCTCTCTCTCTCTCAAATAAATAAATAAAATCTTTTTCAAAAAAATATTATGACTCACTGAAATCTCAGAGAATTTTTTTATTTAAAATCAAGTTAGTGGTTGCCAGGGGGAGGGGTGTAGGGAGAGGGTGGTTGGGTTATGGACATTGGAGAGGGTATGTGCTATGGTAAGTGCTGTGAAGTGTGTAAGCCTGATGATTCACAGACCTGTACCCCTGGGGCTAATAATACATTGTATGTTAATTCAAAAAATGTTAAAGGGCACCTGGGTGGCTCAGTGGGTTAAAGCCTCTGCCTTCAGCTCAGGTCATGATCCCAGGGTTCTGGGGTTGAGCCCCACATCAGGCTCTCTGCTCAGCGGGGAGCCTGCTTCCCACTCTCTCTGTCTCTGCCTGCCTCTCTGCCTACTTGTGATCTCTGTCTGTCAAATAAATAAATAAAATCTTTTTTTTTAATGTTTAAAAAAGGGGCACCTGGGCGGCTCAGTGGGTTGAGCCTCTGCCTTTGGCTCGGGTCGTGGTCTCAGGGTCCTGGGATCGAGCCCCGCATCGGAGAGCCTGCTTCCCTCTCTCTCTGCCTGCCTCTCTGCCTACTTGTGATCTCTCTCTCTGTCAAATAAATAAATTAATAAAAAAAAAAAGACTTCTCCTAAAAAGTTTTTTAAAAAATGTTTAAAAAATAATTTTAAAAATGTAAAAAAATCAAGTTAGTTAACATATAGTATATTATGAGTTTCAAGGTAGAACTTAGTGATTCATCAGTTGCATATAACACCTAGTATTAATTAAATCAAAGGCCTTCCTTAGTGCCCATAACCCAGTTATTTCATACCCCCACCCACCTCTCCTCCAGTAATCCTCAATTTGTTCCCTATAGTTAAGAATCTCTTATGGTTTTCCTCTCTCTCTGTTTTTATCCTATTCTATTTCCCTTATGTTCATCTGTTTTATTTCTTAAATTCCAAATATGAATGAAATCATATGGTATTTGTCTTTCTCTGACTGACTTATTTCACTTAGAATAATACACTCTAGTTCCATCCACATCATTGCAAATGGCAAGATTCCATTCTTTTTGATGGCTGAGCAATATTCCAGCATATTCCAAATATGCTGTTCCATTATACATATATGTATATATACACATAAGTATGAATATATATATATATACACATAAGTATGTGTATATATATAAAATATAAATATACCACATCAGAGGGTGGGTTTTTATTTTTTTAAGATTCTATTTATTTATATGAGAGAGAGAGAGAGAGCGTGAGCTGGGGAAGGGGCAGGAGACGGAGAAGCAGAATCCATTGCAGGATCAAACCCAGGACCCTGAGATTATGACTTGAGCCAAAGTCAGATGCACTTAATCAAGTGAGCCATCCCAGCACCCCAAAGGATGGTTTTTAAATTAAGGTATGTACATTGTGTTTTTAGACATAATACTCTTGCACAGTTTATAGACTACAATATAATGTAAACACAACTTTCACACGTACTTGGAAACAAAAATTCCTTTGACTCAGTTTATTGCCGCATTTGCTTTATGGCGGTGGTCTGGAACACAACCCACAATATCTCCGCGGTATGCTCATATGTTCTCTAGTCAACTCCAACACACAACTAAAAGAAAAGAATGCGGGACGCCTGGGTGGCTCAGTTGGTTGGACGACTGCCTTCAGCTCAGGTCATGATCCCGGAGACCTGGGATCGAGTCCCGCATCGGGCTCCCAGCTCCACGGGGAGTCTGCTTCTCCCTCTGACCTTCTCCTCGCTCATGCTCTCTCACTGCCTCTCTCTCAAATAAATAAATAAAATCTTTAAAAATAAATAAATAAAATTTAAAAAAAAGAAAAGAAAAGAATGCAACCAAAAATAGTAATAATAGTAATAATAATAATAATGATGACAACAGACGAGAAATTCAGGTAAACATAGACTTTCTTTCTCTTAACTTAAGAAAGGTAACGTTATTGACTCTACCCACCAGAAGAACATTAAGCACTTTATCCATCCCACAAAACTCTCATTTTTTTCTGCTTTCTTTTCAAAACTAACTTTTAAATTCCAATTTTCTTGAAAGTATATCGAGATGTGGCATTCTAAGCAATCACTGAGAAATGTAAAGGAGAGTATAATAGCTGCAATTAACTCTGTTTATATACCAGACAGACTTACATTTCACTATAAATATTTCACATGGAAATCTTTGAGAGAGGGCCAATTATGCTGAGAGGTTTATCTGTATGGCATTTGTCAAAAGAAAAAAAATGTGCTGCAATTCCTCTTTGAAAAATTATTTCCTGGCATAATGCAAGATGGTACACTTTACCAAAGGGAAAAATGAGGAGGAGTCTTGAGCTAGCATGAATACATGCATCTACTTTTAGCTGTAGGCCTCTGCCCCTCCCCCCACCCCATCCTGTCATCAAAACACAGAGCACATGCAAAACAGTGCTAGTACGCATCGTCTTAATTCCAACCCTAGCACTGGTCACTGAGGAAACAGAGAAAACTTCCCTATTATATGTGCTCTGCCACTGAAGAAATCCATTGTTTCTAACTTTATAGCTCAAAATGAAATGACCATTTGAAACCAAAGACTTTTTGTCCTCATAATTCTTACTTAGAATGTGCTAACATTCGTTTCGTGCTTCCTCCCCAACTGGTCACATACTGTTTATCTTAGTTTTTAGGGGGAGGAAAACAAGACTTTTTGATGTTCCTGTTTGCTTTCCTGTCCTTTTTGCCCCCAAGACTCTTGATTACAAGTGTGGCCTTCAAACAGAAGAGTTCACATACATTTTGCAATATTAGCTACAACTTTTTTAGGGCCCT
>PISX010003040.1:0-86348 GCA_004024625.1 Mellivora capensis
CAAGATGGGATTGGGAGGGAGACAAACCATAGGTGACTCTTAATCTCACAAAACAAACTGAGGGTTGCTGGGGGGAGGGGGTCGGAAAAGGGGGCTGGGGTAATGGACATTGGGGAGGGTATGTGCTATGGTTAGTGCTGTGAAGTGTGTAAACCTGGCGATTCACAGACATGTACCCCTGGGGATAAAAATATGTTTATAAAAAAAAATAAAAAGTAAAAAAAAACCAAAAACACAAAAGGTCTTAATAGTCTAAGCATCCAACTTAATAAACTAGACCAAAAAAATAGCAAATGAAGTTCAAAGTAAGCAAAATGAAATAATAAGAACAGAAATCAATAAAATCTTTAATTTTAGTTGACACACAATATTACATTACTTTCAGGTATGTACAACATAGTGATTCCACAAGTCTATACATTATGCTATGTTCACCAAGAGGAGAGCTACCATCTGTCACCCTACAATGCTATGACAATATCATTGACTATATTCCCAATGCTATATCTTTTAATCCTATGACTTATTCATTCCATAATTTGAAGTGGTATCTCCCAATCCTCTTCAACCATTTTCCCATGTTCTGACCTCCTCTCCTCTGGCAACCATCAGCTTGTTTATGGGTCTGTTTCTAGTTTTCTTTGTTCATTGTTTTGTTTTTTACATTCCACAGTAGGTGAAATCATATAGCATTTTTCTTTCTCTGTCTTATTTCACTTAGCATAATAACCTCTAGGTCCATTCATGTTGTTGCAAATTGCAAGATCTCATTCATTTTATGGCTGTATAGTATTTCATTGTATACATATATTACATCTTTTTTCCCCACTTATTATTATATTTGGACCTTTAAAAAAGATATGCCATCAGAGGTGCTGGGGTGACTCAGTTGGCTGAGCAACCAGCTCGTGGTTTCAACTTAGGTTATGATTTCATGGGTCGTGGGATTGAGCCCCATCAGGTTCAGTGGTTGGTGGGGAGTCCACTTTAGATTCTCTCCCTCTGCCCCTCTCCCCACTCACACACTCTCTTTCTCTATAAAATAAAAATAAATTAATCTTTTTAAAAAAAGAAACATATAGTTTCAGATATACCACTATTCTAGTGGGAAAAATCTAGTTTTGGGGAAGCATACATGTCACAAACTATCCTGCTTCTAGTCTCCATTACTTTATTAAGAGTTTATCAAAAAGTGGGCTCTGTGGGATGCCTGGGTGGCTCAGTCAGTTAAGGGTCTGCCTTTGGCTTAGGTCATGATCCCAGGATCCTGGGATCGAGCCCTGCATCCTGCTTCCTGGTCCGCCAGGAGGCCTGCTTCTTCCTTTCCCTCTGCCTGCCATTCCCCCTGCTTGTTCTCTCTCTCTCAAGTAAATAAATACAATCTTTTTTTAAAAAGTAGGCTCTGATCTATGGTATCCTGAGCCTTGAGGTTTGAGTGTTTTGATTACTATAGAATAATTTCAAGTGGAAAACTTATTTACCAGCTGTTTTCCTTCTGGAATGGGCTAAATGTTTTGAAGTTAAACAGTCCACTACAAGAAAATTCAATTACTTAAGATTTGTGACCTATTCAAAAGACAACTATCATATGATATCCCTGATATGAGGAAGTGGAAATGCAACATGGGGGACTAGGGGGGCAGAAAAAGAAGAAAAGAAACAAGATGGGATTGGGAGGGAGACAAACCATAAGTGACTCTTAATCTCACAAAACAAACTGAGGGTTGCGGGGGGGGAGGGGGTCGGGAAAGTGGGGTGGGGTAATGGACATTGGGTTGGGGAGGGTATGTGCTATGGTTAGTTCTGTGAAGTGTGTAAACCTGGCGATTCACAGACATGTACCCCTGGGGATAAAAATTTGTTTATAAAAAATAAAAATTAAAAATTTCAAAAAAAATAAAATAAAAAAAAATAAAAGCAAGTCAACACTAAAAAAAAAAAAAAAAAAAAGATTTGTGACCTATTCAGTCTTTAGAAAATGTGGTAAAAAAGTAATTTTCTGTGCAATAAGGATGAACTTAACATACCAAATATTAATTATAACAAAAAGTAGTATACATAATGTATATGTCCAATATTCACTTTAATGACCACTCATAAGCTAGTAACTATTCTTAACTGTGGAGAATGTTTTTGGATCAATATGTTCCAAGCATAGCAGCAGTCAACTCCTTAACACAACTCTTGGCATTTGACATTGATTAAAAATAAAAAAAGAGTAAGTGAACAAATACCTACCTATATATGATTGTGTTTTCAAGAAGCTACTCTTTGTGGAAGTACACAGGAAAAGGAACTTTCAGTAAGCTGTTGATAGGAACTGGGAGGTTTATGGCTATGGCTTTGGAAAGCACCCCAGTGAGTCATAGGAAGGCATTTGTAAGAGTAGATTGTGCAGCATCAAAGGATAACTAACTAAAAGACATGGGCATTTTCTCAATTAACTTAAATTCTAGGACTTTCAGTAGTTGAGGAATAGAAATAAGACCAATAGAAAAGAACCATCTTCACAATGGCTTAAAAAGGTGACTATGTCATTTGGCTCATGATGCTTAATGTTCCAAAAGCCTTTGGTGGTATGATATGGACAAGAAAAGTATTAATAAACCAACCACATAACACCTTTAAAACTCAAAAAACACTTATTTTTTAAAAGTTTTTATTTAAATTCCAGTTACTTAACATACAGTATAATATTAGTTTCAGGTATACAATACACTGTTTCAATACTTACATACAACACTCAGTGCTCATCACAAGTGCAGTACTTAATCCCCATCATCTATTTAATCCATCCCCCCACTCACCTCCCCTCTTGTAACCATCAGTTTTTTTCTCCATAATTAAGAGTCTGTCTCTTGGTTTTCCTCTCTTTTATTCCCCCTATGTTCATTTGTTTTATTCTTAAATTCCACACTGAGTGAAATCATAGGGTATTTGTCATTCTCTGACTTACTCTGCTTAGCATAATACTCTCTAGCTCCATCCCTGTCATTGCAAATGGCAAGACCTCTTTCTTGTTATGGCTGAATAATATTCCAGTGTGTGTGTGTGTGTGTGTCTGTGTGTGTGTGTGTAAAAAACTGCTAGAACTGATAAACAAATCCAGTAAAGCAGCAGGATAGAAAATCAACATATAGAAATCTGTTGCATTTCAACCCATCAATAATGAAGCAGCAAAAAGAGAAATCAAGGAATCAATGTCATTTACAATTGCACCAAAAACTATAAGTACCTAGAACTAAAGAGCTTAAAGACATATATTCTGAAAATTATAGAACACTGATGAAAGAAACTGACGTTGACACAAAGAAATAGAAAAACATTCTGTGCTTATTGACTAGAACAAATATTGTCAAAATCTCTATATTTCCAAAAGCAATCTACACATTTAGGGCAATTCCTATCAAAATTCGAACAGCATTTTTCACAGAGCTAGAACAAACAATCCTAAAATTTGTATGGAATTTTTTTTATTTAAAAATTATTGAGAACCCATTAAATGAGGCAGCATTTATTCTTTCTCTTTGTCTTCCATTGTGGGGTCTGTTGGTAGTTCCTCCATTGTTGCACTGTTGCTCTCTGAACCAGGGTTACTATCACTGGTCCTTTCCTCAGCCATACTGTCCATCCCCTCCTGCCTTCTCTACTTGTCTTCAGGAGTAGATGTGCCTTCTTCATCATTCTGTCCACTTTCTGTTGCTTCTTCAAACTGTGTCTCCTCTGTGCATCCCAGTGGGATGCTCGTTGTCTTTCTTCTCCTTGGCCTTACTAGCATCTTGCTTTTCCTCAAGAACCATGCTTCTCTGACTACATTCAGCTTGCTCTGCAGCCTATTTCTCCCTTTCCTCCTGTCTTCTGTGGGCTTGGCCCTCTACCCGTGCAATTTCAGAGGCAATTTTTTTCCATATACACTTCTACTTTCAAGCCACACAACCTTTTAAGTTCATTGTTATTAATCTGTGATTTTCATGAATTTCCCCTTCTTTTCCTGTTGTGTTCCTCTATTTGAAGAAGTTCTGCTTTAGTTTTTATTGATGAACATTGAGGACTGGATCTATCCTTTGAGGACCTGCATTCTAGCTGTTGTGACAAGCGAATGAACATCTGGCACCACACTCTCACTAAGGATTTCAATGATGAGGTGGTGGTTTCTCTGGAAATGGGTGGTGGCTATACACTTCACTGAAAAGCTATCATTGTAATCATCTGGATCTTCAGCAGGCTGAATATTCATGTAAGTTTCTCCTTTCTCCATGCAAGTCTGTCTCTGTAGACTTTCTTCCTCTAGAGCACCTTCTGCATGACTTTTTGCATTTATGTACGCAAGGTATGTGGGGGAATTATGATAGGCCTTCAAAGATTAATTGTACTCTATTTTTTCTGTTTCATATTTATTTGAATGTTCTTATTTTTGTTCATGAGTGAGATCTTGCCATATGCTACCAATAATCTTGCCAAACTCCCAGAAGTTTAGATCAGGATTGGAAGCTTTTACTTGGTCCCAGACCTTTCTGCTGTACCTCATGTAAGGCAACAATGGTTTATTTGGTGGCTTTGGGCGTTTTGGAATCATAATAACAGAGGATGCCATGACCTGGCCATGGGTGCCTGGGTTACCTCCAAACATATAGTTGTATGCGAGACGACTATATGGATGGTATCCCACAAACCCTGGTGTGCTGAGCATTTGTGTTGCAGGAGCTGGATTGGGAGGTGGGGCATAAGATGGTCTTTTTGACATTTTTGGAGATGAAGTTCTCAGTTCCTTAAGAATGAATTTGAGACACCTTGGGCAGAAAAACTGTCCAGAGCTCTGGTCTTATTTCCCCAACATCTTTATCCATTCATCTATCTAAGGACACTTGAATTGCTTTCATATCCTATTATAAACAATGCTGCAATAAATATAGGGGTGCTCATATCTTTTTGATTTAGTATTTTCATTTTCTTTGGGCAAATACTTAGTAATGGAACTATTGGATTATATGGTAATTTTAAATTTTTTGAAGAAACTCCACACTGTTTTTCACAGTGGCTACACCAATTTGCATTTCTACCATCGGTGCAGAAGTTTCCTTTTTCTCCACATCCTTGTGAAAACTTGTTATTTCTTGTCTTTTTGATACTGGCCATTTTGACTGTTGTGAGGTGATATCTTGTGATTTTGATTTGTATTTCCCTGATGATTAGTGATATTGCACACCTTTTCTTGTGTCTGTTTGCCATCTCCATGACTTCTTTAGAAAAATGTCTATTCAGGTCCTTTGCCCATTTTTAAATCAGATTATTTGGGGTTTTGCGGGGGACGGTGTTGAGTTATATAATTCTTTATATACTTGGGATATTAATGCCTTATCAGATATATCATTTGCAGATATCTTTTTCCATCAATAGGTTTCCTCTTCATTTTGTTGATGGTTTCCTTTGCTGCACAAAACCTTATTTTGGTGTAGTCCCAATGGTTTCTTTTTGCTTTGGTTTCCCTCGCATGAAAATACATGTCCAGAAAAATGTTGCTAGGGCTGATATAAAAAAGTTATTGCCTCTGTTTTCTTCTAAGAATTTTACAGTTTCAGGTTTCACATTTAGGTCCTTAATCCATTTTGAGTTTCATTTTTTTGCATGTAGCTGTCCAGTTTTCCCAGCACCATTTATTGAAGAGACTGTCTTTTTCCCACTGGATATTCTTGACTCCTTTGCTCTTTGGTAATAGCCCGTATAAGCATGGGTTTACTTCTGGGCTCTCAGTTCTGCTCCATTGAGAAATCAGTGATTTTTTTAAAAAGTTTTATTTATTTGAGAGAGAGAGAGAGAGAGAGAGAACAAGTGGGAGGGGCAGAGGGAAAAGAAGAGAGAATCTCATGCAGAACTCTGCACTGAGCATGGAACAGAGCTCGATATCATGACCGTGAGATCATGACCTGAGCTGAAACCGAGTCAGATGATTAATGGACTGTGCCACCCAGGTGCCCTAATTATTTTTTTAATTGAGAAAAGTTGGATCTTTGAAAGGATGAATATAACTGATTAACCTCTGGTTATACAAGATAAAAAAGGAAGAAAGAAATTGCCAATATGACAAATGAAAGTGGGGCTAACACGACAACCCTGCAGACATTAAAAAGACATAAAGAGGATACTATGAACAACTCTCTGCCCATAAATCTGACATGGAGTTGGAGTAGACCAATTCTGTGAAAGATTCAAAATAACAAAAGCCATTGAAGAAGAAATAGGTAACTTGAACAGTTCTAGATCTACCAAATAAATTTAATTCATAGTCATAAACCTTCCAACAAAGAAAACAGCAGGTTAGCATGGTTTTATTAGAGAATTCTACTAAATATTTAAAGAAGAACTAAAGTGTAGTAAACTCAACCAATTTAAATAAAAAATTTGAAGAAGTTTGACATATATGACTATCTTCCCAGAATAAAGGCAGGAAAGTTATATCTGGGAATTAATACATGTTCAGTAGCACTACCTGACATAAAACAATAAAGTGGGTAGGTTAAGTGTCATAAATATTTTTCATTATGGTCCACTGATCAAAAGTCACAAAACGTAGACCCTTTTACTAAAGTATTCAAAACACTGGGCAATTTCCCTTTCCAACATCACACACACACACACACACACAAACACACACACACACAGATTATCTATCAAATACACAAGACTTAACTAAAGTTCTTGCCTCCAAATAACTAACAGTATAGTCATGAAAGTAAAACTTGTAGTGTCAAATGAAGCCCCAGAGAGATATGGATGGTTTAAGGGTTTGAAGACTGGATACAATTAAAAAAGCAAGAAGATAATGCTAACTACTTCAATTCACATCTTTACAGCCATTTCATAGCAGTAAGACAATAAGTTTGCTATCCCCCAAACCTCAAGAGCTCATTCTAACAGTCTTGTCTTGTTAAATGACACTGCTTCTGTCTGGAATGCCTTTCATCCTCTTTTCCACCAAGTTATATCCCTTCAAGTTTTGAAAATGTTCAAGATGCTTCTCCTTCAGGATTGATTCACAAATTAATTCACTTGCTCATTGAGAAATATTTATCAAGCACCTAATACATCTAGGTACTGTGGATACTGCAGCAAACAACAAAATCCCCTCTCTCAAAGAAATTTGTCATTTTAGGGGGAAAACATACAATAAACAAATAAATGAAAAAATTTAAAGTAGTGGATAAATGATATGAAGAAAAATAAAGCAAGCAAGGACATTAAACAAGGATGGTATGCAGGAGATTTTTGTGTGCTATAAAAGGTGGTCTGGAAGGATATTTGTGATTCGAGAAAAGACCCAAAAGAGGTGAGGAAAGAAAACCATATGGTGCCTATCTGTGGAGATGGAGAAAGATATTCCAGATAGAGGAATCAGAAAGTACAGAGACCCCCCAGGCATACTTGGCATGTTTGGTACCAAGAGAAAGGGGTGGTGTGGTTGAAAATGTGGTAAAAAAAGATAGCTTTATGTAAGCCATATTGAGGACTGTTTTGATAAGGAGCCAATGGGAGCAGAAGAGCAACATGATTTGATATGTTTTAAAAGGACCATATGGTTGTTGTTTAGATATTAGAATAAAATAGGGTAGAAGGATGGAATCAGAAAGATCAGTTATGGGGCACTTAGGTGGCTCAGTCATTGGTCATCTGCCTTCAGCTCAGGTCAGGATCCCAGAGTCCTGGGATCAAGCCCTGCATCAGGCTCCCTGCTCCCTGCTTCTCCCTCTCCCACTCCCTTGTGTTCCCTCTCTCACTGTCAAATAAAACAAAAGGACATTCCTCCAGCATTTATACC
Source organism: Mellivora capensis (assembly GCA_004024625.1). Lineage (NCBI taxonomy): Eukaryota > Metazoa > Chordata > Mammalia > Carnivora > Mustelidae > Mellivora > Mellivora capensis. Next base: position 7,814 of record PISX010003040.1, read on the forward strand.
CTATAAACAGGCAACAAATGATGGAATCTAGTGCATAAGTGTATGGGTTGACTTTAGATAAAAGCATGTACAGTTTATAGTATTAAGAGAAGATAGAGAAAATAGGCACAGATGCAGGTAGGGGAGTAGGTGTGAGAGTAGGAACCTTTGGAGGTTCACAACTGACTGTTTTATCTTTTCTCAGTAAAAGGAAAATGAGGAACTGAGAGTAAAGAGAAAATATGTGATGAAGATTTAATGACAGAAAAGAGGCCAGGAAATATTCATCTAAGAAGATATCCTGACCAAACTTACCCAGATCCAGTCATTCACTTTACCAAATCCTAGCACCTTCACATCAATTTCCACCCAGCCAGACTGATTTTTACTTGGTAGATGTTCAACTGTGCTCTCTATTTGCTCTGATACCTTCAATAAATCTTCATCCAAAGAGGGTACTCTATTGTTTAATAGAAAGAGAATAATAGGGACAAACTATCCACTCCACTGTGAGGAGAAACCTCTACATCAAGAGGCATGGCTCTATTACACCTCTTAAACCTGGGCTCTTCTCTCCATCTCCACTGGCCCACTGCCCTAGTTCAGGCTTTCATCATTTCTCACTTGGGCTTTTGCACCAGCCTCCTAACTGAGCTCTTGACCTTTCCCCCTCACCTCTCTCCAGTCCATCATCCATATCACTGCTGATATGTGAATTTATTCAACTCCCCTGTTTAAAACCTTTCATTAGTATCCCTCTCCTTTTTCTCTTTAAGGGCTTGCAAAATTTTCTAACAGAATTTATCACTACATCTCTTCTTGTCTCATACCCTACACCCTAGCCATGCCAAATTACATTTGATCCCTGAATACATCAAATCCTTCAATTCCCCTGTGCCCCTGTACATCTTGTTTCCTCTACCTGAAATGCACACCTGCCCTTCCTCAACAAGGTATTTTTACTAATCATTAGAGACATAACTCAAATGTCAACTTCTCAGTGGCACCATATGTAGAGGTGACCTCTTTTCTGTGCTTACATGCCTCCTCTATGGCACTCATCTCACTATATTGTAAGTATTTATGTATCTAACTTCCCCACTAGATATATTATTCACCGTTTGTCTCAAGCACTTAGCACATTGTCTGGCACATAGTATATCAACAAATGTTTATTGAATGAGTTGACTGTAGAATTGAAGAGATTAGAAACAGCAATAAAACAAAAATACAAGTTGACAGATGAAATACAAATAAACATTCTTTAACATAACCAACAAGATATACTTCTATAAAATGTTTTAGGAATAGAAAAATAGAAAATCTTAGCAACCTTAAAGAAGCAAATTTAACTTTTGACAAAGATGATAAAATGAGACTTGACAGAATAATGCTTAGCACAGCAAACACTCCTCTTTTTTTCACCAAGTATGCACAACAACAGATGGAGTAAGTTTTTATTCTGAAGTGTTGTTAAGGCAGATATTGACTCTAGAAAACAAGTTATCTGTAGACTTCTGTTCAGAATAGGAGAAATTTCCCAAGGTTTTATATATTATGCATACTAAAGAACAAATGTCACATGTGGGGCCCTGCAGTTTACAAAGCACTTTCACATGTATTGCCTTGTTTAATTCTCACAACAATCCTGTCAGGTAGGTTTTATTGTCCTCCTTTTACAGATGAAGAAACTGTGGTTCAGAGGATCACTAATCCAACATCACATAGTAAAAGAGTTAGAGGTAGAGGTAGGATTCTAACCCACATCTGTCTGACTGTAAATCTACTATTCACACTATACAGGCTGAGTTGATGCTTTCATGGCTTCCCAACAAGTACACCAAAGTGAAGCAAAAGAATTGTTGATGTGGTTTTTTTGTAATTTCTTTTTTCTTGATTCTTCAGTCTGAATATTTTCTACTGACCTAGAAAACCTCAGAATATGACCTTATTTGGAGAAAGAATCTTTACAGAAGTAATTACATTAAAATGAGGTCACTAGGGTGGGCCCCAATCCAATATGACTGATATTCTTATAAAAAGGAGTAAATTTGGACAAAGAGATATACATAGAAGGGAGACAGTATGAAGAGACACAGGAAAAAAATGAATGATCTACAAGCCATGAGAGACACCTGGAAGAGATCCTTCACTGATGGTCCCCAGAAGGAGTCAACCTTGCCAATACCTTGGTTTCTGACTTCTAGCATCCAAAAAAATAGGAGACAATAAACTTCTCTTGTTTAAGTCACCCAGTCTGTAGTACTTTGTTATGGCAGTCCTAGTAAACTCATACTGGTAAGCCTAGTAATTTTTGATTAAATGCCAGACATTGCATATTACAAGTTGGAGGAGCTCTGGATGATATTATCTTAGTTCAGAGAAGATTTACTTTTGTTCCTGCCAGGTGATGAAGGACAGATCACCTTAATCCTACCTGAGATTGAGCTGATTCAAAGCTGTGTTTTACTCTTTGTGAGGAATGGCATTTTTATAGTTTATCCTTTCTCCTGGAGTTTAGCCCTTTGGAGATCCCAAATGAAAACCTGAGGTAATTACCAGTGTCCCTCCTTTTTGGCAGGCTCTAAACTCCAATTTTTGACTCTCCAGCATTGTGAAACTTGCTGAAAGCTCTGCTTAGCTACTCAGATTTGTATCTGCCACTTTCTGCTTAATTTCTCAACTTCTTTGCCCTGTAACACTTAGAAATCAGCAAATGACACAAGGGGAAGGTAGTATAAAATACTGGACTAATTTATTGTAATTTCTCTCTCTGGCATCTTAGACCCTCAAGTCCTGATTTTCGCAATAGCCCTGAAACTCCAATTTTTGTCTCTATAGCTCTGTGAAATGCTAAAACCTCTGCTCAGGCTTTCTGTCTCTTAATTACTACTTTCAGATTGCCTTCTCAGTCCCTCTACCTGTACCACTTATATTGGCAAATGCCTTGAAAGGAAATATCACTCGGAATGTTGTGCTTACTTCAATCTATCTCTCCTCTCTGGGATTTAGACCTCTAGTTGCTTGTAGCTTTCTGATGCTTTCAAACAAGTATTTTATAATTTTATCCAACTTTTCTAGTTATTTCTGAGAGATATTTGGTCTGACACAGTTTAGTATGTCAAAGCCAGAAGCTTAAGTCCCCATACCCATGGTTTCTAGTTCTACTGATATGCCTGTCCCTGGTTCATCCATTCATTAATTCCAACATGTATTAAGCACATGGTAGGTGTCTGTGCATAACTCTGGGAAAACAAAAAGTCCTGTCTTTAAGAAACTCATAGTAAAATCATTGGGGGGTGAGACTACAAATAAATAGTGAAAATACAATGCTGAAGTGTTTAAAACTAGAGGTGTTATAAGATACTATAAAGGAGAAATGAAGTAATTATCTTCTTTTGGTGCAGGAATCAAAAGTTACCACTGAACAGAAGATATCTGAAGTAGGTCAAGAATATACCAGGTGGAACTAACTAAGGGTTTTGGAGGGGAAGGGAGGGAGATTGAGTGAGCCTGGTGGTGGGTATTATGGAGGGCACATATTGCATGGAGCACTGGGTGTGGTGCATAAACAATGAATTCTGGAACACTGAAAAGAAATTTTAAAAATAAATAAAAAATTTAAAACAAATAATACACCAGGTGAATAAGGAGTGGGAGCAAGAGAAGAAAGGCACTGCAAGAGGAGATAACATTATATTATATGAGTAAAGGTGTGGCGGTAAGCATGAGAAATTACAGTTACTTTGGTACTATTGGAACTAGATGAGTGATAGGGTGTGGCAGAACATAAAGGAGGAAATGCAGACAGAGTTCTGATTGTGGAGGGCTCTGTCTTTGCCCTCAAAATTATTATTTAGATTGTTTATGGATAATGACATTCCCAGGGGTAGATATCTACTACAAGTTCAGTCCCATTCATGGAGAATTCAACAACAGAAATTTAAGACTTCTCCAGTCAATGGCTTATAAATTCAAAGGCAGTATTATCATGCTTAAGCAATGTAGTAGGATTACTAAGCAATGAAGTCAAGTCTTTGAGTCACCTGACTAGTTTATAAAGAAAAAAAATCTACAACACTGTAGCAAATACTATGTGGCCAAGAATTGAAATGATTTGAGTTTTATTTCCTAAGCATGTAAGCTCAGTTACCTATTAGAAAGTTCAACAAGCAACAGCAAGAGTACTAATTTTGCAGAGGCTATTTGTCAAGATTTGCCCTTAATGACATTGCCATCAAACAGCTATCTATTAGATGCCTACTTACTTGTGAGGCTGAATACCCAGTATGTCTGATAGGGTTCTGCTTGGATTTAAAAATCTAAGATGCTAGACAACACAGATAACCATCCCACAAAGATACCAAGACGGCAGTATAAAAACACTGAACACCTACATAAACTGACAAGAAGAAGTGTTTACACAATCTATGCCTCGGGGCACTGTCACTTCTGTAACATTCAGGTCAACAGAGTTTAATGAAGAAGATGTGATTTCTAGCTCTCACAGGCTGACAGCAGAGAAAGGGTTTGGCAGAAAAAGGAGAGGGCATTTTTCGAAACATGGTACAGTGCGGAAACAGTCTAAGAAAGAGGATCCTGCACAAAGAAGAAGCCAGGTTACGCTTCTCTAAGAAAAGCAAAGTTATGGATTGGGCTAAAGGAAGAGATAAGGAAAGAGAAGTAGGCCATGAAAGCACAGAGAGGGTTCATCCTCATTTCAGGCCCAAGGACTCAATCTGTATTTTTGCTGGCAAATTACAATTCTGTAACTTAACATAAAGCACACCCAACAACTACTAATCAATCCTTTACCCCCTCTCCCAAAAGGCTTCAAGAAAACTCTACAAGCATTTAAGGAAATCACATCCAGCAATTAATTCACCAGTGAAATATCACTGAGAAAGGATGGTACCTAGCCACTGCATACCACCATTTCATGACAGCAAGAAGGAAAATACTAGATCTTGTGCCATTTCAATTAGAATTCTGATATCAGAATCTAATACCAAGTTAGAATTTGGCCGCAATACCAGTGTTGGTCCCCCAAAACAATCTAAAATGTTCAAAGATTAGAGTTAGCAAGACCATAGTTCCAAACACCACCAAAAGACTAACAACAATTTGGGTTCCCATTCTTGCCCGGGGAGGAAGAGGGGAGCTAAAAATATAGGTGGAAGAAAGCAGGAAAGATTGAATCCCTGAAGAAAACTCACATCCTTAAGATTACATAATACTGCTCCGAAGTAACTGAAATGCAGCAGAAAAATTTCAAACACATTCCAACATGCCTCCAATTAAGACAGTTTTGGGAGGTTCCAGAATTATAGCTATCAAATGTGAAACCTAAAGAATTTACCAAGATTAAAAAGATTACCAACTTTAACTCAGGAAAAAACGTATGGGAAAAAACAGGTTAGTTGGAATACACTCGTAATGTTAATTTGTTGACCTTTATACAACTGCTACATCATTTTAGAGACAATTGTTAGTGATAAACACCTGAATTACAATAGGGCAGACACTGTACAAAATATAAAATTAGATATGATTCTTGTTTGGAGAGTTCAAATTAAGTGCCTGATAAACTTCATATTTCACCAGAGAAGTATGCAAATATACTATAACCATAAACTCACTTTAAAATATAGCAAGAAATACAGATAGGATATATGATAATGTGAAATGTCTAACAAGCAAGAATTTTTGTAGCATGTAGAAGCAAGCTGGATACTCACATGAGGTATGTATTTTGAAATGTTTATGGATGGTTAACCAGAAAGGCTAATTTAACACCTACACATCAATTGCACGGAGACAGAGCTGTGAAATATTTGCATTTACTACTCAGTAAGAGGGCCATCACAGCACTGGCATAAGAATGCCAGTTGTAATTAAATTAGATGAAATTTCACAATTTAAAGGATATGTAATCTCCTTCCCTGAGAACTTTATATAGGCTGACTGAAGACTCTCAAACATGAAATTCTGACTATAAAACTGCAAAGAAGGAGAAAACAGTAAGTATCAAATGAGATAGCTGTCAGAAGTTTTTTATAATCTTGGATTTTAAAAATGTGTAAAAATAGCAATAACATTTATTGAGTATTTACTCTGTGTCAGGAACTGTGCTACATAGTTAATGTGTATTATCTCATTTAATCTTCAGAACAACCCTATAAAGTAGTTCCTATTAGTAGCAGTTATTACTTTATAGATGAGGAAATGAAAGCTCAGAGGTTAAATAACCAATCTCAAATTGCACATCTAGAAAAAAAAAATAGAGGTAAGATTCAAACACAAATCTCAAGTTGGCAAAACACTAAAAAAGCTAAAGTTCAGAATACCCCGAGTCTTAGAAAGAGATACATTGTGAGCACATGAAATTGCCATCAGAAATAAAAAGAAATCTAATGTTAAATGACACAGAGAAAGAAAGGAAACATTCCTACTTATCTCCATGTATCCTCTGCTAAGACAATTGGAAGACCAAGAAAGTGTACAACAAATATTAGTACAAAAAATGAAAACAGAGACACAAGAAGAGATTAAGAAGCAGTTGTACTAGAATAATCACATTCCAGGATACCGGAAAGACCCTGGGCTAAGATTTTCAAAATGCTGTCTAAACAGAATGAGAGAGGGACAGAATTCTGTAGAGAGGCAAATGTAGTCTCGATTAAAAAAAAAAAAAAGTCACGTTTGCAAGCTGGTGAATTAATCTCAATTCTAAGCAAGTTGAATGGAAAGATTCCTGGTATGAGTAGAATGGTGTTTTTTTCCTACTTCTGTTAGCTAAACACAAGTATAAAACCTGGAAGTGGTATAAAAGGCAACCAAAGGAGAACTCTGAAGGGTGGTAAGGAGAAACTGAATGGTTTGGGGACATGAGAACTAGAGAACAGTACACCAGGATGCTTTGCATAACTGCACCCAACAGAGAAAGGCCACCCAGACCCAGTGTTTCCATATCTGCTACCCTAGTAAGAGATCAGCCCAGGTAGACTCATTCCTCCCTAGAATCAAACAGGAGTATGCCTGATAACATCACCACTATACAGAATTGATTCAGAGCCAAAGGGGTTCTGGACCCAATTCCAACCTGTGGGAAGGGAGGTTGTTTTTATATCAACGATTCTCCAACACCAAGAGGGTGTTTAAAAATTCAACTTAATTCTGATACTGTCTACCCAGAGGCAGCATTAGATCCCACAGGTTAAGGGCTTGGTCTCACAAGACTGACCCTTCCCTCACTTCAGATGCCAATCTCAAGTTCAGGTTGTCACTTGTGCTTCTGACCAACTGACTATAGGCCACAGGTTCTAATGACCCTCTCCTTGGGTTTGATTAATTTGCTAGACCAGTTTGCAGAACTCAGAGAAGTATTATACTTACTAGATTGTTTTATTATAAAAGGATATAACCCAGGAATAGCCAGATGGAAGAGATGTGTAGGGCAAGGTATGGGGAAAGGGTGCTTCCATGTCCTCACTGAGCATGGTATTCTCCCCACATCTCTATGTGTGCACCAACCTAAAGGCTCTATGAACCCTTTCCCTTTGTTTTTTTCTTTTTAGTTTTTTTAAAATTTGTTTATTTTAGAGGGGGGTATGGGGGGGGAGAGACAGAGGGAGAAGGAGACTCTCCATTGAGTGGGGAGCCCAACACAGAGCTGATCAAAGGACCCTAGGATCATGACCTGAGCTGAAGGCAGATGTTTAACAATGGAGACACCCAGGCGCCCCTCCTCTTGGATTTTTATGGAACTTTCTTTACATAGGCATGATTGATTAAATAATTGTCCATAGGTAACTGACTCAACCCTCCAGCCCTTCTCCCCTCCCTGGAAATCAAGGAGTGGAATTGAAAGTTCCAATCCTCTAATCATGGTTGTTTCCGCTGGCAACCAGCTCCCACCCTTAGGTGCTTTCCAAAAGTTATATCATTGACTTAAACCCAGCTGTGGTGGAAAGGGCCTTGTTGTAAATAATAAGATACCCATTTCACCTATATGGCCCCAAAGAAACTTCAGGAGTTGAAGACAAGAAACTCAATATTATGACAAAAGATCCTCCCAATGATTGCTCTTGTCACTCAGGAAATTCCAAGTGTTTGGGGAGCTGTGAGACAGGAACCATATAGGAGAAATATATTTTAGCCATCTGGGTGACCAAATGTGTATTTCTTATGAATCACAATATTACAGGATCCTCACCTGGATATAAGAAATAAGTAGCCAGGAGAGGTACTCTCTGCACCAAGCCTGAAACTCTCCTTGCCCACATAGAAATCCTGAGGATGACAGGCAGCACATACAAGAAGGACCCAGCTATAGCAGGCAGCCTGGTCTGGGAAGCCTCTTTGTCCCTATAGGCCCAAACTCTGTACCCCTACCCAAAGACACTGGGAGGGAAGACAAAACCAGACATAGGACTCAGGTCACAAGAAACATCCCAATTCCAGGAAGCTTCTCTGTCTCACAGACCTAATACTCCCATCCTCTTCCCAGAGACAGGTAGAGGAACCCACTGTGCCCATTCTTCACTCAGAGACATCCAGTGGTAGGCCTGGGGAAATCCCTTCTTTCCCATCAGGCATCACCAGCAGGGATCAGTGGGAGCCCAGCAGCACCAGATAAACCAAACAAACCAAAATTATACCACAAAGTCTATGAAAATCAAACTACCCTGGAACCCACAAAAGTAGGCCAGACCCTCATGCTAAGCCTAAGCAATGTAGCTGTCTGCTAAAAGAATAGGACCCAGAATCTCCTAATATGATAGATATGCATTTATGTATGATACAGTAAAAAATCACTCATCCTACCAAGAAACAAGAAAATAACAACTTGAAGGAGAAAAGACAACCAACTAAGGCCAAAACTGGGCTGAATCAGATGTTGGAATTATTTGACAAGATTTTAAAGCAGGGGCGCCTGGGTGGCTCAATGGGTTAAAGCCTCTGTCTTCGGCTCAGGTCATGATCCCAGGGTCCTGGGATCGAGCCCCGTATCGGGCTCTCTGCTCATCGGGGAGCCTGCTTCCCCCTCTCTCTCTCTCTGCCTGCCTCACCACCTATGTGTGATCTCTGTCTGTCAAATAAATAAATAAAATTTTAAAAAAAGATTTTAAAGCAGAGCCATCAAAAAAATGCTTCAAAAAACCATTTTACAAATTTTATTCAAACAAATGAAAAACTAGAAAACTTCAACATAGAAATAGAAATGATAAGAAAAGAACCAAATGGAAACTATAGGACTGAAAAATATAATGAGAGGAAAAATAAGACTACTGGAGGGCTCAACAGAATAATGGAGATGATAAGGGATAGAATCAGTGAACTTGATGGCAGAACAGTAGATTCACCCAATCTGAACAACAAAGAAAACGCAGATCAGAAAAACATGAACAGAGCCTCAGGTACCTGTGGAAAAGTAACAAAAGATCCAAAATTTGTATCACCGAAGTCCTAGAAAGACAGGTGAAAGGATGTGGAGCTGAAAGAATATGTGAAGAAATAATGGTTGAAACTTCCAAAATTTGGTAAAAGACACACATCCAGGAAACTGAGCAAACTCTACATAGGATAAACTCAAGAAAAAAAAATCCATGCCAGGACACATTGTAATTAAAACTTTGAAAACTAAAGCCACCCCCCCTCAAATCTTGAAAGCAGAAAGAAAGAAATGACACATTACCTATAGGGAAACATCAATCTGAAGACCAATGGTTTCTATTCTGAAACCACAGACGCCAGTAGAAAATACCACAATATTTTTCAAGTTCTGAAAGAAAACAACTGTCATTCATGAATTCTATATCTGGTGAAACTATCCTTCAGGAGTGAAAGGGAAACAAATATTTTCAGATGAAGAAAAACAAAGAATTTATTGCTAGCAGACCTACCCTAAAAGACTGGCCAAAAAAAGTTCTTCTTTTCTTCCAAACGAAGTTCTTCTTTCCTTCACAAAGAAAATGATAAGAAGGAACCCTGGAACATTAGGAAGGAAAAAGGAACAAATGGAAAGGGCAGAAATATAGGTAACACAGTAGACTATCCTTGTTCTCATGAGTTGCATTAATCTCTGGTAATTGAAACAAAAATTATAGCACCATCTGACACTAGGTAATGATGTTTAACTATGATATTTAACTAAGGTAATGATATTTATGATATTTAACTAAGGTAAAGAGATATAAATGTAAATGAGGTTTCTTAACTTCACTTGAAGTGGTAAAAGGTTACCAGTAGACTGTTAATCACATATGAATATTGTAAGACCCAGAGGAACCGCTACAAAAATTATATAAAGAGATGCACTCAAAGACACTATAAATAGGGGTGCCTGGGTGGCTCAGTCAGTTAAGCGATTGCCTTCTGCTCAGGTCATGATCCCAGGGTCTTGGGATCCAGCCCCGCATCTCTTTCCCTCTCCTTCTCCAGCTCCCCCTGCTTATGCTCACTTGCTTGCTATCTCTCTCTCAAATAAATAAATAAAATCTTTAAAAAAAAAGACACTATAGGGGCGCCTGGGTGGCTCAGTGGGTTAAAGCCTCTGCCTTCGGCTCAGGTCATGATCTCAGGGTCCTAGGATCGAGCCCCATGTCGGGCTCTCTGCTTGGCAGGGAGCCTGCTTCCTCCTCTCTCTCTGCCTGCCTCTCTGCCTAATTGTGATCTCTGTCAAATAAATAAATAAAATCTTTAAAAAAAAGACACTATAAATCAAGCTAAAAGTATTCAAGTAACCCATAACAAGACAAGGAAAACAGAAGAATGAGAAGCAGAGAAAAAAGACAAAATGGATAATAAAATGACTTTCTCTACTGACTTAGTTCATTTATAGTCTCTACCTCTATCCATGTGGTGTGCACTTTTAATGATGAGCACCAGGTGATGTATGGAATTGTTGAATCACTATACTATACACCTGAACTAATATAACATTGTTTGTTAACTGGAATTTAAATAAAAAATTTAAATTAAAAAATTAAAAATGGCAGACTTAGGCACCATTAATATATATAAATTACCTTAGAGGAGGCACCATTAAAATATATATATATATATATATATACATATATATATAAATAAAATAGAGGCAAATGGTCTAAATATACTAATCAAAAAACAGACTTACATAGTGACTAAAAATACATGACCCAACAATAACATTCTTTACAAGAAACTCCCTTCAGATTCAATAACTTAAGTTGAAAGTAAAATGGTTGAGAAAGATACACCATTCAAAAATTAACTTATTTTTTAAAAAAGCAAGAATGACTATATTAATATCAGATAAAGTAGATTTCAGAGCAAACAAAATTACTGCAAGCAAACAAGGATATTACATAATAATAAAGAACCAATCCACCAGGAAGATGTAGCAATTCTAAATGCGTGTACAACAAACAACAGAACTTCAAAATACATGAAAAAAACTGAAAGAACTAAATGGAGAATAGAAAAATCCAGGATTAATAGTTAAGAACTTACACACCCTGCCTTCAGCCAGTGATAGAACTACAAAAGAGAAAATTAACAAGGATATAGAGGATTGGAAAAATACAAATAGAATCTAATTTATGTATATAGAACTCTTCACTTAAAAGCAGAATACACATCTTTTTCAAGTGCTCATGAAACAGACCATATCCTGACCCATAAAACAAACTTCTATAAATGTAAAGGAATTGAAATCATAGAGTATATTATCTAATAATGGAATGAAACTAGAAATCAATAATAGGCAATGGGAATGTTTTATTTCCTTTGCTATTTCTTCTTGGATTATATAGAGAAGTGTGTTTTATGATTTCCAGTTTTATTCAACAGAAAAATTCAATTTGTAAAAGTTCCTGATAAAGAAAGCTCTGGGCTCAGCTGGATTCACTTGAGAATTCTGCCAAACATTTAAAGAAGAATTTTAGTTAAAAGAGCAGGTAACACTACCCAATTTGTTTCATGAGGCGAATTATCATCTTGATACCAAAATCAGACAAAAGACAATACAAAAAAAGAAAATTTGCCAATATTATGAACTTAAATATAAAACTCATCAAAATATCAACAAACTGAGTCCAATAATACATAAAAATAATTATATACCATGAACAAGTGGGGTTTATTCCAACAATCCAAGACTGATCTAGTGATCAAAAATCAATCAATAACAACCATAATCAACATACTAAAGAAAATCATATGATAATATCAATTGATGCAGAAAAGGTATCTGATAAAATTCAATACTCATTCATGAAAAAAGAAAACCCTTTCAGCAATTTGGAATAGAAGGGACTTCAATTTGATAAAAATATCTACTGAAAACCTACAGCTAACATCAAACTTAATGATGAAAGACAGAATAAGATTAAAACAAAGCAAGGATACCTGTTCTTAATACTGTTATTTAACATAGTACTGGAAGGTGAAAAAAAAACAGTGTATAGAAGGAAACTGTGCAGATACCATGTGTATGTAGAAGTCCCAATGAAAGTACAGAAATACTCCTGAAACCAAGGAGTGAGTTCACCAAGGTCACAGTATAGACGATCAACACACAAATATTTAATTGCTTTTCTATATACTAACAATGAATATACAGAAACCAAAATTAAAAACACAATATCACCTGTGACTTATTTTATAACTGGAAGCTCACACCTCTTAATCCCTTTTACCTATTCCACTCATCTCCCCAGTCCCCTCCACACTGCAGAGATGAAAAGTATAGCACAGGGAATGTAGTCAATAATATTGTAATAATGTCATATGGTAACAGATGGTGACAACACTTACCATGGTGAACCTTGAGTAATGTACAGAATTGTCAAATCAATAGTATTATACATCTGAAACCAACAAAACAATTATACTTAAATAATAAAAAACACAATTGCTCTGAAGAAAATACTCTGAAGAAAAACTGTTCTGAAGAAAATTGAATTTCTTACATACTTAACAAAGCATGTACAAGATGAAAATTACAAAATGCTGATTACAGAAATCAAATATCTAAAGAGATGGGGAGATAGACTGTGTTTATGGATTAGAAGATGATATAGTAAAGATGTCAATTCTCCTCATATTGATCTACAGGTTTATAATTCCTATCAAAATCCCAGAAAGAATTTTGTAGACAGGCAGACTTACCCAAAAATTATTTGAAAAGGCACAGCCCTAGAATAGCTAGAACAATCTTGGAAAAGAACAAAAAAGTGGGAAGTATTATTCTACCACATATTAAGGCTTACTATATAGCTCTTGTAATCAAAGCAGTGTGGTATTGTTGGAGAAGTAAACATATAGATCCATGTAACAGAATAGAGAACCCAGAAATAAGAATACATAAATATGTTCAACTGACTTTTGACAAAGGTTCAAAATCAACTCAATGGAGAAGGCATAGTCTTTTCAACAAGTGGTGCTGGAACCATGAATATCCATAGGCAAAGAAACTAACCTTGACCTAATCTCCATTCCTTATATAAAAATTAACTCAAAATAAGTCACAAACTTAAGTGTAAAAGTAAAATTATAAAAAGTTTAGGAAAAAAGGTTAAAATCTTTGGGACTTAGGGTTAGGCAAAGAGTTGACATGATTCCAAAAGCATGACCCATAAAAGGAAAAACTGATAAAGTGAATATCACTAAAATTAAAAACTTTTGCTCTTTGAAAGCCTTTGTCAACAGATAAAAAGACAAGGTTACAGACTGGGAGAAAATATTTGCAAACTACATATTTGACAAAGGACATATTTAGACTCAATGAAAAATTGTCAAAAATCAATAGTAAAAGAAGAATCCTCCTAGATAATGAAAAAAGACATGACACTTAAAAAACACTTAACCAAAGAGGATGTAAAGATGACAGAGAAGTACATGAAAAAGATGTTCAATAGAGGGGTGCTTGGGTGGTTCAGTGGATTAAAGCCTGTGCCTTCAGCTCAGGTCATGATCTCAGGGTCCTGGGATCGAGCCCCACATCAGGCTATCTGCTCAGCAGGGAGCCTGCCTCCCCCTCTCTCTCTGCCTGTCTCTCTGCCTACTTGTGATCTCTCTCTGTCAAATAAGTAAATAAAATCTTAAAAAAAAAAAAAAAAGAAAAGAGGCGCCTGGGTGGCTCAGTGGGTTAAAGCCTCTGCCTTCTTCTTCTCCCCCTCTCTCTCTGCCTGTCTCTCTGCCCACATGTGATCTCTGTCAAATAAATAAATAAAATCTTAAAAAAAAAAAAAAGAAAAAGATGTTCAATATAATTAGCCATAAGGGAAATGAAAATTAAAACCACAATAAGATTATCACTATATACCTATGCAAATAGTGAAAACAAAAAAATTGATAACACCAAATGCTGGCAAATATGTGGATAAACAGGACAACTTACGCATTGCTGACGGGAATGTAAAATGGTACAACCACTCTAGAAAACAGTTTGGCAGTTTCTTAAAAACAAAAAAAACTAACATTTAGTTAGTTTTAGGTAGTTACAACTACCAGAGCACCTGGAAACTACTTCTGCAGCCTTTATCTCAGGAAAATGAAAACTTATGTTTATATAAAAACCTGTTCACAAATGTTCATTGCAGCCTTATTTGTAATTGCCAAAAACTGGAATCAGCTTTGATGTCTTCAACAGGTAAATAGTTACACAAACTATGATACAGCTATATCATGGAATACTAGCCAGAGACAGATACAGGTTTAGTTGGACTTGAAGTATATGCAAATTACAAGATCTTCTTTAAGAAAAATAATATGAAATTATAAATACAAAGCTAGCTATAGGTCCTTGGAAGGGGCACCTTCAAGTGAGAGGCCTCAGAACTTAAGTTTTATTAGATTCATCATAAATCTACCTCTAATTTTTGTTGTAGTGCCAGTTCCTAGCACAGCTCCTCATGCATAGTGGGTGTTCAATAAAAATTTATTGAATGAATAGCATGTAGTAAGCTTAAAAATGGCCCATCACCTGAAGCTTTAACAACAGACATATATCCAGATGAAGAATGTGAACATCAGGCCTGGTCAGATCACATCTAAAATATTATTCTTATAAAACATTTTATAGGAAAACAGAATATTTTCCAAAAAAGAAACCAAACAAACAAAAGCCTTTCTGACCTCAAAAAGCTTTGGTTGGAAGCCATGAGCTGTGTCCTTTTTGTTTTGCAGCCTTATCACCTTATACTGTACTGCTCATTTCCTTGTCTATATTTTACAATAGATTTTAAGATCTAGGAAGTCAGGGACTATGTCTGTCTCTTTTCACGGTTACATTCCTAAATGCTGGCACGGTGACATTCAGTGTTTGTTTATGAAGGACAAACCAGAGAACACCCAAACAAAAATAGCATAGAAGAGATTTAGTACCATGTTTGTCTCATTCAAATACTTGTAATATATCATACACATTCAAATGTAAGATATGGTCCATGCCCTTATGGAGCTCAGCACTCAGAGGATGTGTGAAAATACACCTTTAAAATTATGACAATGCAGTGTGGGAAGTGCAACAAAGTAACAAAGGAACAGTTGGAAGATGTTCAATCTAAAGCAGGTGGGAGATAATTGAAGGGTACATGGTGATTTCTGTCTTCTATCTGAATGGCTATCAAGTGGAAGAGAGTTTATGAGTTTGTAGAGGGGAGGCACAGGGTAGCTGACTGCAGTATTAATTAAATAAGGAAGACTTTTAATAACAATTAGATTAGTCTGCAAATAACACAGACTATTTCTGGTGAGGGCATGGTCTTCATTACTGACACATTTGAAGCCTAGGATGACCACTTGGTAGAGATGTTGTAGAGGTGATTTACAGAGGAGATGAGGGTTTAAGCTGGATGATCTTTATGTCCATTCTAACACAGAGATTCTCTGATACTTTTGGTCTGTTTTAGATAAAGGAGGGAAAAAATCACTCTTTTCCAATAAAAGTCCTACAATAAATATCTCTGTCCAGCTCTGTCTTAAGAATAGACATTATGTCTCTCTATGTAGTACATATTCGGCTTTAATCTCATCCTCCAATTTAATCTCATCCTCCAATTCCTTGTTTTGTGATAGTATGAAATATTGTTATCTACTACAACATATACAAGATGATGTGAACAGGTTCTTTTGAAGTCATATCTGCCTCACAGTAGAGCTAATGACAAGCCTCCCACTTTTTCTGGATGTGAGTAGGAGTTCTGTACTGGAATCTGCCATATTTGAGATAATACTTATATTCTCAGATGTCATCAGAAAACCTATACATTCTCTCTTCCTTTGTTCCTACCCTGATTATGAAACAGTAAACCTGAGGCTGATTTACTACTTTAAAACCAGTTGTTTCCCCAAAACAGATTTAACAAATTTGTTCCACCTGCTGAACTATGCTCCTCATTACTTTCTTGTGGTTTCATTGAAGTTTTAAATCCACACCTCAAAGACCATATTCCACACATAAACTGTGAAACATTGCTCTATTTAAAGTGCTGCTCAAAAGAGTGAAGGCTGTGTGTGTGTCACAAAAATGAGAGCATGAGAAAAGGTGAATGCGTTTGTTACATTTTCTGGTAAGCAAATTGACTAATGTCAACCCCCTCTAATCATAGGTATTATGGCAATGAGTAAGGGGCAGCTGGGGAGGGGGAGAAGGTGTCAGGTTTGACAATCACAACTCTTCTCTATATCACCATCTTAATAAACAACAGCTTTTCCACACATACCAAAATCAATCAGCTCTCTAGAGGGTTGGAGTATGTTGAAGTATAGACCAAATGACTTAATGTACTGGAAACACTTCAGAAATTAAGTGTAAACATATATATCAATAATAACAATTACATATTATAAGTAATTATTACTACTATTCCACCTAGTTCTTCCCAAACTTCATTCTGTGTCACCCAGCTCACTCACATTGTATCTCTGGTCACACCTCCCACTTTGTAATACCTTTTCACTTCCCTACTGTAAATAAACTTCACGAAGACACAACCAGCAACAACTGATGTTTCTTAAATGTGTAACACAATTACAATGAGATGCACACTTCCTTATCTGATCTTTACAGCAATCCTCTGCAGTAGATTAAAAATTCATTTTATGTAAGTGGAAACAATGTAAACAAAATTAAGTAATTCAGCTAAGTTCATACAGCTAAGTGGCAAAGCCAGGCCGTTTGATTCCAAAGCAGTTGCTTTCCTTGGATTTCTTCATACTCAGAATACTTGGGAACTATTACTAATTAACTATTAGAGATAAAAAGAACTATGACTTGAGTGTTCTCTCACATCAGTGATTCACATCTCACTGCCCCATCTCTTCTAATTTTGCTTCTCTACAACACTGTTACCATGCCTAATCAAGTTGATTTTCACTTATCACTAAGAGTAATGTCACTTTAGTCCTCTCCCTCAGACTTCTTAAAATAGTCATTGATGCTTTTCTGCTTAAATTTAAATCATACACATTTTTTGTTCCTTGTGTGCTTCCTAATTTGGTTCTTTTGTCAAGTATACTTATTTTGTTCTTTTTTTCCCTTTTTTTCTACTTGTTTCTTATTCATTCTGCTCCATATGCCTAAATAAATTGCTGCTGTTCTTTACAAGATGACACAGGAGCGCTTGGATGGCTCAGTTGGTTAAGAAGCCAACTCTTCATTTCGGCTCAGGTCATGATCTCAGGGTCCTGAGTTCAAGCTGTGACTTGGGCTCCTAACTCAGGAAGGAATCTGCTTGAGGAATCTCTCTCCCTCTGCCATTTCCCCAGCATACCCCCTCCACTGGATCTCTCTCTCTCTCCCTCTAAAATAAATAAATAAATCTTTTTTAAAAAAGAGACAAAAATCATGATTTAAATAAAGCAACTAAAATGATTACAAGAAATATTTAAGTGTATTTTAATATGTAAACACTAAACCAGAAACTATGAAGGTCAAATAGACAAAAACTAACTCGTGACCTAAAGATGACTATAATTTAGTAGGAGATATAAAACATATGTACATGTAATCACAATTTATACAATTTATATGTGAGCTCCTAGGAGTAGTTTAAAGCAGTAGAAAAGTTAAGTGGGAAGACAGAGGAATTTCTGTATGGGGTGACTGGGAAGCTGAGGAGCATTCTAAGTACTCTTATCCTCACTTCATAAATAAGGAAATTGAAGTACAAAAAAGCGTAGTCTTGGAAGCTAAGACTTTTCAAAGGTAAAAATCCTTAAATATTTGTAAATGACTGTTCTATATACTACAATGAGTAAACATTTACATACTAAAACATTAATGTAACAAAATAATTAGAAAAAAAATTATTTACTTGTTAGAGAGAGAGAGAGCAAGCAGAAGAGCACCAAGAAGGGGAGGGGCAGAAGGAAAGAGAGAAAAAGAATCCCAAGCAGACTTGGTGATGAGTGCAGATCCCAACAAAGGGCTCAATCTCAGGACCCCGACATCATGACCGGAGCAGAAATCAAGAGTTAGACATTTAACTGACTGAGCCACCCAGGTGCCCTGTAACAAAATAATTTTGATATCATCTAAAGTGGTATAAAATGAGGTTCAATCCTTAGTGCTTCCCTCCTGTTCTTTAAGATTTTTTCTTTAAAAATCCCTCCTGAGTAATCCAAGGACTAGTAAAAGTTAATCAGAACTGATCCTGTCTTCATTCTACAATTTCTTTTTCTTTTAATGATACGTCCAGGTAAGAATTAACTTCACAATTACATTTGAAGTCAATGGTCTATAAGCTAGTCCATCTAGATGAGATTTGAATGCAAATGTGGAAAATGTTGGTGCATATAATCAAATGTATGTATATAGGTATAAAAATATCTAATACATAATTATAAATGTCATTTCATTTTTCTATTTATTCACAATAGATTACTAATAAAACCAGCATGCAGATATTCAGTGCTGAAAAAGTAAGTCCTGAATTAGAGGTTCAGAACTCTGACTTCAGAAATGTCTCTTGCCTCAGAAATATTTCCTTTGATCTGGCCACAATTCACAAAAGAGCTGCTGAAAAGAAAATTCTACAGTCATCTTAGTTTATACTAATAGAAGTCTAATGATAGAATTAAAGGCATAATCCCACTGTACTCTGGACTGGACAAATAATCTCTAAAGTATGAGGTTCAGTTCCGTGTGCTCCATTTTAAAGGAGGAAATAAGTAACTGAGGGTAGATTCCAAGTACAGTTTCTAGAATAATACAAATCCTGCAAATCATTCATACAAAGAAGGAATGAAAAAACTGGGATGTTTGGCATAAAGATAAAATTAAGAGAAATCATAAATCATAAAAGCTATCTTAAACACTAAAAGTACTGATCTAAAGAACATAGAACAGAGTTACTCTGTCAGGCTCCAGGGGAAAAAATTTCTGGAAGTCCTGTGAGATCTTGTCCACCTGCCTTCATTAGGTTGAAATTTCTCATCTGTAAAATGAAGAGAATGAGTAAGACAATCTCCTAGTCGCTCCTACTCTAACAGTGCATGATTTCATTTTTACAAAGAATCAGATTTTAGCTCAACATTTTTCCCACTAGCCACTAAATTTGTCAAATAATGGAAAAAGAGCTGCCTCAGGAGACTAGTAAACTGAGTATCCTTGAAGATATTCAAGTAGAATATAGAATAATCTTGCAAGAATACTCTAGAGGAGATACTTGCGGTACTGGAGAATTACTATATAGTGTATTGAGGAATGCAGTTCTAGAATCAGACTTGGGTTTGAAACCTGGATCTTAATTCTTAACTATGTGACGTGTAAACCTAAGCAAGTTAACCTCTGGTTGTATTTTCCCACTTACAAAAAATCCAGATAACAATAGGATACTTCTGCAGGTTGTTTTGAGAATTAAATTAAATGATGCAGTTAAGTATTACTGTGCCTGGCATACAATAAAAACTCAATGTATGTCTGTTATCATTATTGAATGGGACAAGATAATCTTTAAAGTATCTTCTAATTTTAAGAACCTATGGGGACTGTAAACATGCTGAGGTAATAACATCAAAGTAGATGTAAGTCTCTCACCTTTTATAATGCAAGAATCTCTTCATCTACTGAGATTCATTTCCTGCTACCACAAAAAACGTACCAGCCAAAAGGATCTACTTTTACTGGTAAGATACCATTTGGCCAGGATGAGCTGGGGGCCTGAGCCATCCTAGATAAGTAAGTAGCACTAAAAGTGTACTAAAAGTATAGCAGGATTATAAAAGCTTGTGACAGTATATAAATTAGTATAGTCATGGGTTGGACAGAAACCAAAAAATCACCATCAGTGGCAAGAGTTAGTTGCAATAACAGGACAGGGTACATGGTTTGTTACTTGTAGTAAATTAGCTTGCACAAATCTACAGAACATCTAAACAAGATTTAAAATCAAATAGTCTAAAATCCAAAATTCTAAATGTAGTCAAAGAAAGCTTTAATAATGTCTGCTGCCACACCCAGGTGGGACATTAGAGAGAAGGTATTTTGACAAAGATTCCTTAAAATTAACTGGGTACTATGTTAAGTACTTTACACATATCTTTTTTTTTAATTTTACACACATCTTGTTAAAATTTTACAACCTCACTGTTATCACCACCTATACTTTATACATACGAAAACTGAAGCTCAGGGAAGTTGAATAATTTGCCTAAGATCACATTGCAGCAAAGTACGAGTTGTCTACAAGAGAGGTCTCTTAGATATGAATTCTCATCCACTCAGGAGTCTTCACCATCTATAGCCCACAGGGGGGAAAAAAAGTCTTATGGCTGGAGTTGGGGATCTACTGAGATGAGTAGCTGCTTCTGGTAACTCTACTGATAAGGGCCGTGAAGGGATGGAGTTAGAATCATGATTGTTTTGTGATCTACATAGAGATCCTATCATAACTTAACTATAATCCTACTCTGCAATTCAATTTTTCCAGATATGCCAGTCATCCACAGGGTAAAGCCAGTGATGGGGCTCATGAGATACATATTACCACAGCTAGCCAGACACATATGAAGTGAGGCATTATCAAATCTTCTTCATTTCAGAAGAATCTCAGCCAAACATTGAGTTCATAATCGTGAAAATAACATTCAATTCCTATTTCTAAAGAGGAGTTGTTATTCACTGACTCAAAGTTTATAAGAAAAATGTTGCTTCCCCAAATTATTAGCAAGCAATGAGGGTATGAACCTATGGAGGAGATTAGGCCAAAGGATACTCAGGAAAGAGAAAATGTCATTTAATAAAAAGTAAAATTGGATCAGAGGTACCTTTCTCACCAGCCCACTGCAGAGCTCCCTATCTTTACTTAAATAAATTGTATATCACAATTTGAAAGCAGTTTTGATAACTTTTATAGCAGTATTAAATTATCATAAAGTTCATTAAAAGGTTATAATGGTCTCTCAAAAACAAAGTTATCACAGAGATGGTGCTCCCCTTCAAGAAGAGAAATTATCTCTATGGATATTTGATAGGAAAATGAAATTACCACTGAAGTGAGAAAAAAAGATTAAAATAATACAGATCATAATAATTTATTATATAGGATCTCAGCTGTGCTTTTAGAATTATCTAGATTAATATTAAACTCTCATTGTTTCACCTGATAACATTCATAAATTGATGTGTCCCTAAGTCTTAGAGAAAATGAACATCAACTTGGTTCTCTGATAGGAAGAAAATGCAGAAAAATATATTTTGGACTTTAGGAGAAAAATAATTTCTAATGTTTATTTTATTGAATTTGGCAACCAAAGAATAATAAGTGGGGTCAGTATAATGATATAGAAAAAAAGGGTATGAGAAATTATTCAAAGTCTACCGTGAACAGGTAATATGCTTGAGATTTTACATGTTATTTCATCTAATCTTAGAGTCAAATCAGTGAAGCAAGCCTCACTGCCCCATTTTATAAATGAAGCAACTTGGTCTCCAGATATTAAGAAACAAGTAGTCAAGAACAAACTACCAGTGACATCACCATATAGTGGTTACTTAGCTGCCTTCTAATTTTTAATTTGTTGCTTCCTTTCTCAAAAGGCTATTTATATTCTTTGAAAATATCAACAGAACTGACAAACACTAGGCTGATGAAGCAAAAAATAAAGCAGGACCAAATTACTAAAACTGGGATTGAGAATGGGGACCTTACTAGTGACTGTACAGATATAAAAATACTATGAACAACTGTATGTATACAAATTAGACAACTTAGCTGAAAAAGCCAAATCCCCAGAAAGACAAAAACATCCAAAAGTGACTGAAGAAGAAATTGAAAATCTGAATAGAACTACAGCAAGTAAAGAGATTAGTCATTAAAAAAGAACTCACAAGAAAAGCCTAGGCTCAGACAGCTTTACTGGTGAATTTTTATTACACATTTAAAGATTTTATTTACTTATTTGTCAGAGAGAAAGAGAGCGAGCATGCACAAGCAGGGGGAATGGCAGGCAGAGAGTGAAGCAGGCTCCCCACTGAGCAGGAAGCCCAATTCAGGGACTTGATACCGTGACCCTGGGATCATCACCTGAGTAGAAGGCAGTCATTTAACCCACTGAGCCACACAGGTGTCCCTAATACATATTTAAAGAGCAATTAACAACCATCCTTCATAAACTTTTCTATGAAATAGAAAGCAAGGAGCATTTCCCCACTTACTCTGTGGGGTCAGTGTAACTTTCATACCAAAACCAGGCAAAGATATCATAAGAAAATTATAGACCAATATTTCATAGATATAGCCATAAAATCCCTAACAAAATATTACCTTACTGAAACCAGAAACATATAGAAAGGATTTTACAGCATGATCAATGGGATTTATCCCAGGAATAAAAGGTTTAACATAACAAAATCAGTTAGTGAAATATACCATATGAATAAAGGAAAAAAGACCAATGAATTATTTCAAAAGACAAAATAACGTTGACAAAATTCAACACCCTTTTGTGATTAAAAAAAAAAAACACTCAACAAACTAGGAATGGAAGGGAAGTTCTTCATCTGGATAAAGGGTACCTCGGAAAGACCCAGCGTTAATGTAATATGAAAGGATGAAAGACTGGAACAAGCCAAGGCCGTCTGCTCTCACCACTTCTATTCAATATTGTAGTAGAGGTTCTACCTATGAAATTAGGCAATAAAAGAAATAAAAGACATCCAGATTGGAAAAGAAGTAAAACTATCTCTGCCCGCAGATGACATAATAGTATGTAAAGATAATGTTAAGAAATCCACAAAAACTACTAGAACTAATAAATGAGTTTGGCAAGTTGCAGAGCCTGGGTGGCATAGTCAGTTAAGCATCCAATTCTTGGTTTTGGCTCAGGTCCTGGGATTGAACCCCACATCAGGATACATGCTCAGCATGGAGTCTGCTTGAGAATCTGTCTCTCCCTCTACTCCTCCCACTCATGCTGTCTTTTTCTAAAATAAATAATCTAATAAAAAATGAATTTGGCAAGTTTACAAGATGCAAGATGAATATAAAAATTAGTTGCATGTCTATACTTGTCATGAATAATTAGAAATTAAATTAAAAAACACTCCGTTTACAATAGCATCAAAACCATAATATAAACAATAATCTAATTGAAAATTGGCAAATGACCTAGACAGACATTCTTTCAAAGGAGATATACAAATGGTGAACAGATACATGAAAAGGAGGTCAGTATCAGGAAAATGCAAATCAAAACCACAATGAGCTGTTACCTCATACTTACTGGAATGACTATTATCAAAAAGATAACAGAAAACAAGAGCTGGTAAATATGTAGAAAAAAAGGGACCCCTTTGCACTGTTGTTGGGAATGTAAGTTAGTATAACCACTTGTTAAAAACAATATAGAAATTCCTCAAGAAATCAAAAATAGAACTACCCTGTGAGGAAGAACAAATATTAAAATGTCTATACTACACAAAGCAATCTACACATTCAATGCAATCCCTATCAAGATACCAAGAGCATTTTTTTAAAATTCTTTAAGGATTTATTTAATTGAGAGAAAAAGTAGTGTGAGCAGTAGGAGGAGCAGAGGGAGAATTCTCAAGCAGACTCTACACTGAGCAGGGGACCCAATGCAGGGCTTGATCCCAGGACCCTGAGATCATGACCTGAGCTGAAATCAAGAGTTGGCCACCCAACTCATGGAGCCACCCAGGCAACCCCAACAGCACTTTTTTAAAAGCACCTGAAGAAGCAATCCTAAAATTTCTATAGAACCACAAAAGAACTCGAATAGCCAAAGTAATCTTGAAAAAGATTGTGAAGCTGGAGGCTTCATAATTCCAGACTTCAAGTGATATTGCAAAGCTGTAGTAATCAAAGCAGTACAGTACTGGCACAAATATAGACACACAGATCAGCAAAACAGAACAGAAAACCCAGAAATAAACCCATAATTAATTGTTCAATTAATCTTTAACAAAGCAGGAAAGGATATCCAGTGAGAAAAAGACAGACTCTTCAACAAATGGTGTTGGGAAAACTGGACAGCAACATGCAAAAGAAACTGAACCACTTTCTTCTATCATACAAAAAATAAAATCAAAATGGATTAAAGACCTAAATGTGAAACCTGAAACCTAAAAAATCCTAGAACAGTAATTTCTGATATTGGTTGTAGCAACTTTTTTTCTAGGTATGTCTCCTGAGGCAAGGGAAACAAAGACAATAAATCATTACATCAAAATAAAAAGCTTCTGCACAGTGAAGGAAACAATCAACAAAACTAAAAGTCAAGCTACTGAATGGGAGAAGATACTTACAAATGACATATCTGATAAAAGGTTAGTATCCAAAAACTATAAAGAACTTATACAACTCGATACCCAAATAATCCAATTAAAAATGGGCGGAGACATAAACAGATTTCTCCAGAGAAGACACCCAAATGACCGAGAGACACATGAAAAGATGCTCATTATCACTTATCATGAGGGAAATGCAAATCAAACCTACAATGAGGTATCACCTCACACCTGTGAGAACAGTTACAATCAACAACACAAGAAACACCAGGTTTTGGCAGGGATGTAGAGAAGGGGGAACCCTCTTGCACTGCAGGTGGGAATGCAAACTGGTGCAGCCACTCTAGAAAACAGAACGGAGGTTCCTCAAAAAGTTAAAAATGAACTACGCTAAAATCCAGCAATTGCACTACTGGTTCTTTTCCCAAAGAATACAAAATACAAATTTAAGGGGGAACATGCAGCCCTATGTTTATAGCAGCATTATTTACAATAGCCAAGATATGGAAGCAGCCCATGTGTCCACTGACTGATGACTGGGTAAATAAGATGTGTTCTCTATATATATGTATGTATGTATATATATATATAGAACACATCTATATATATAGAACACATCTATATATACATATACACATATATACACATACATATACATACATATATATATACACATATACATACAATAGAATACTACCCAGCCATCAAAAAGGATGAAATCTTGCCATTTGCAACAACATGCATGGAACTAGAGAGGATAACATTAAGTGAAATCAGTTAGAGAAAGATAAATAGAATACGATTTCACTGATATGTGGAATTTAAGAAACAAAATGGATGAACATAGGGAAAAAAGAGAGAGACAGACCAAGAAACAGAAACTCATCAGAGAACAAACTGAAGGTTACCAGAGGGGAGGTGAGTGGGGGGATGGGTCAAATAGGTGGTGGGGATTAAGGAGGGCACTTGTGATGAGCACTGGGGTATGGAATTGTTGAATTAGTATCATACACCTGAAAGTAGTATAACACTGTATGTTAACTAGCTAGAATTAAGTTAAAAAAAAATAGAGGGACCATGTGATTCAGCAATCCCACTCTGAGTATATAGAGGAAATGAAATCACTGTCTCGAAGAGATGTGCAACTCCCACATTCACAGCATCATTTACAATAGCCAAGACATAAAAACAACCTAAATGTCCTTTAATTGATGAATGAATAAAGATGTAATGTGTGTGTGAGTGTGTGTGTGTGTGTGTGATTATATAGAATACAGAATATTCTGTACGTATAATAGCATGTTGTTATTCAGCCATGAAAAAAAGGAAATCCTGCCATTAGTGACAACATGGATGAACCCAAGGACATTATGCTAAATGAAATAAGTCAGACAGAGAAAGACAAATGCTGTATGATCTCACTTACATGTGGAATCTAAAAAAACCTGACCTTATAGAAATGAGATCAGTGGTGGCCATGGCAAGGGGAGTGGGAGAGGGGTGGGGAATACAAACTTCCAGTTATAAGATGAATAAGTTCTGGGGATTGAATGTAGGATGGTGACTACAGTTAACAATACTGTACTATATACTTGAAAGTTGCTAAGAGAGTAAATCTTTTAAGTTCTTATCACCGAAAAAATGGTTAACCGTGTAAGGTAATATGTGTTAACTAACCTTATGGTAATTATTTTGAAATAGATTATGTATATAAGAATATCAGACATCTCAGATTTATATAATTTTATGTTAATTATATTGTAATGAAGCTGGAAATAAAATAACTTAGAAACAAATTTTATAAAAGAAGTGTAAAATATACTGAAAACTATAAAATATTGTTGAAAGAAAGTAAAGAAGATCTAAATAAATGTTTCATGTTCAGACTGGAAGATTTAATATTGTTAAGATGGCAATATTTCCCAAATTGATCTATAGATTCAACATAATCCCTATCAAAATCCTAGTCAGAATTTTTGTAGAAATTGACAGGCTGATCTTAAAATTCATATGGAAATCCAAGGGGCACAGCAATTTTAAAAAATAGAGTTAGAGAGCTCACACTTCCTGATTTAAAAACCTACTACAAAGCTAGAAAGTAATCAATACAGTGTGGTACTGGCATAAGGATAGACATATTTATCAATGGGACTGGCTTAAGAATAGACAACAGATTAATGGAGTAGAGTTGAAAGTCCAGAAATCAGTCCTCACATTTACAATCGATTTTTCACAAACATGCCAAGACAATTCAATCCAAAGAGGGAAAATAAAGGTCTTTAACAATGGTGTGGGGATATGCATATACCTATATGCAAATGAATGAAATTGGATCCCTTCTTCATACTATACAAGAATATTAACTGAAAATGGATCACAGACTTCAATGTAACAGCAAAAACTATAAAAACTTAGACAAAAACAGTGGAGTAAAAATCCTTGTGAACTTGGGTTAGGCAATCGTTTCTTAGAAATAACACTTAACACACAAGCAACAAAAGAAAAAAATTAATTGGACATTATCAAAATTGAAACCTTTTGTGCTACAAAGAGCAACATCAAGAAAGTGAAAGAAACAGCCCATAGACTCAGAGACAGTATTTCTAAGTCATATATATATATATATATATATATAGGACTCATACTCAGACTATATAAAGAACTCTTACAACTCAACAATAAAAAGATGAATGGTCAATTTAAAAATAGGCAAAGGATTGGCACAGACATTTCTCCAAAGGAAATAAACAATTAGCCAATAAGCACATAAAAAGATGGTTAATATCATTAGCCTTTAGGGAAATAGAAATCAAAATCACAAACAAAATACCACTTCAGATTCATTGGGATAGACATAATAAAAAAGATATTAAGCGTTGATGAAAATGTGGAGGAAAAAACTGGAACCCTTATATGTTCCTTGTGGGAATGTAAAATGCTACAGTCACTTTGGAAAACAGTCTGGCAGCACCTCAAAAAGTTACACATAGGGTTAGCATATGACCCATAAATTACACTCCTAGGTATATACTCAAAAGAACTGAAAACAAATGTCCACACAAAAACATGCATACAAATGTTCATAGCAACATTATTTATAATAGCCCAAAGTAGAAACAATTCAAAAACATCCATCCACTGATGAATGGATAAACAAAATATAGAATCTATGGAATAGAATATTCTTTCACCACAAAAAGAATAAGATACTGACTCATGCTACAACATGGATGAACCTTGAAAATATTATGTTAAGTGAAAGAGACAGTAATAAAAAAAGAGATTATATGATTCCATTTATGTGAAATGCCCAGAACAGTCTGATATATAGAGACATAAAGTAGATTAATGGTTTTGGAGAGTTGGAGGAGGGGAGGATTAGAGGGAAGTGGGGAGTGATTATAAATTTGAGACTTTTTTGTGACTCTAAAATTGATTTTGATGATGACTGCAGAATTCTGTAAATATACTAAAAACCACTGTGCACTTTAAATGGTGAAGTGTATGGTATGTGCATTCTATCTTAATAAAACTGTTGCTGAAAATAAAAGCAGTGATGAGTAAAACTCCTGGCACCTTGTCATTGATTAAGGCAAGGCACCAAACTACACCGGTGGCCATTGTGTTCACCTGTGGGGAAATCATTAGGAATGCTCTTGAGGAAGCAGCATGTTAACATGTATTGGGATTATTATTTTTAAATAAATTAATACATTTTAAAGGCTATTTATAGAGATCATAAGAAACCTGTAATGCTGCATAACATGCTACATTTGTATAAAATACCATATATTTCTGAACCAATTTCAGTTAGGTTGTGTAGCATGTAAAGGTTAAAAACTCTTGACCTGCAATGGCAACTATTAAAAATCCTCTTCTGCCTTTCTGTGAAATATACACAAAAATATTTGGATGGGGGTTTAGAACCCTACTTATCTTGTTCTTTAAAATAAAGTTCTTTCCAAAATACACTGCTTAATGGAGTACTTGGGTGGCTCAATCAGTTGAGCATCCGACTCTTGATTTCAGCTCAGGTCATGAACTCAGGGTGGGGAAATGGAGCCCTGCATCAGGCTCTACGGTCAGAAAGAAGTCTGCTTGAGATTCTCTCCCTCTTCCTCTCTCTCCACTCTCCGACTCTCTTGCAACCCCCTCTCTAAAATAAATGTCTTTAAAAAAAAATAAAATACATTGCTTAAGGTCTTAATTTTTAAAATCTGTTTTACTGTATCTTGAAATGTACAATGTGTTGCAAGATGGCCTAAAACACTAGTTCTAGATATCATAGTTAATCCAAGTTTTGAAATGATTCTTCCAAATTATCTAGGTCCTAAATCTATTCATTCAAATATTTATTGTACTCATTTCTATATCACAAAGGTCCAGATATTACCAGCTAATAAACTACAAGATTTGAATAAATGTTTCCGTGAAATCATTTGCTATAATCTTGTTACAACACAAAAGATATTTTCTAACTGGCTCCAAAGGAGAATAAAGAATTAATTGAAAATTTATTTCACATATAAGAGCTATTTAGTATTGAAGTACTTTTCAAATTAAATTTTAGTTTTCTCTATTATTCAGAAACACATTAGTTCTAAATGATTCCATTTCAGGAAATTTTCTTGGTTCTCTCTCTGGGTAGTCACTAAAAAGACTTTTAGGAAAATGAGTTTTCAGGAAAAAGTTGAAAAAAATAATATTGCCAAACTTATTGGTCATTTCTGGTTCCAGTACCCATATATAAATTAAACAAAACCAAGAGGTTTAATATTGAAAACTTTCCAAATTAAAGACTTCTTTCCATTTTCATTTCCCAAACTAAAGAGTTCTAAGTTCTTACCAATTTCACTCAAGCTCCACCTCTCTCAGCATTCTGGTGGATACAGCTATATAGCATCTAATAAAATTCCAGGCCACAGTCACTGAATAAATGAGCAAAGCTAAACAAATGGCATTCCTTATCAAATAAACACTAACATGATTGAGCATACAGCATTTCAATCAGTCAACATCTGCTCTATAATCGTATTTCCTATGTTATAAATGTAGGGCAAATGAACAATTCATTTTTATGGATTTACTGCCTCATGCTGCCTCCTAACTGTATTTCAATTCTAGTTAGAGGAACCTGAATAAGAAGGTATTTACTAAATGCAGGAAAACCTTGATTATCTATAATCTCTCAGAAATTGAATTATCCACATTGTCCAGCTAGTTTAAGGCTTATTACCTTATAAACAAACCATTTTTAATTTAATCTGATGGATAGGAATGTAAACACAATACTTGCTGCTTATTTTCATAAATAGAATATGGTGATCAGAATTTAATCATTTTTGATGAGTTTGGGTCATTATTATGAACAGCAATTACTGTACTATATTATAACACACTGATGCCCTCAAGGCCCATTTAAGCAATACAAGGTTAGTAGTACCACATTGCTGTGAGTCCTTGGCCTATTACTTGTTTTGTTTTTTCAGTCTGCTTCCTTAAAGTCAGCTGTCCCTCCTTCCTATCTTCTATGAGCCTAACATTTCTAAATTGCCTCGCCACAGCTGTTGGCTGGGAAATTCGATAATCATGATTTAAGCATAATTATGAGTAAATAATGAGTGAGGATTTGAGGAGCTTACCCTATAAAGTGCATGAGCCTAAGTGCATGGATTTTGTGACACATACTATATCCTCAAAAAGCCTTTTTTCTTCATCCTAGTTCTTAGGAGAAGTTACCAGAGCACTGAATTCCAGCTGTAAGATACCATATTTGATAAACCCTCCCTTTACCATTAGAAAAATTTATGATCTGGCACAGTCTTTAGGCAATTAAAGCAAGGTTTGATTAAGACAAATGTACTTCTTCTGCAACTGAACATAAAAAATATAGTCTTTCTAAAAACTCAAACACTTAGGATACCTAAGAAATAAATTACAAAGAGATTTAATACTTTGAAGCATGACCTAGAAATCTGAAAATTCATATAAAATGAAGTATATAAATAGAAGGACAAATTCAATTCAATCAGCATATATTTATTGAGCATCTACTATGTTCAAGGTATTATACCAGACACTACAGGTGATATAAAAATGAGTAATACAGTTCGTGATTTAAGAACTTACTAATAGGCAAGATGAGATACAAATGACTAAGGCAAAGAAAGGTAAGGGATGTAAGAAATGCATAAATAAGATATAACAGGAATTCAAAGAAATGAGAGATTAAATTTAGTTTGGGGAGAAGAATCAGAAAAATAACAAGGTGTTCCATGGAATAAATGGCATTCAGGATGAGACTTACAGGTTCAATGGGTTTTTAAGAGAACAGAGTAGGAGGAAGAGGCAACAGTAGTAGGGATATCAGGCTGAGGAAACTGCATTCATTCCACAAATATTTACTGAGTGGTGTTTCTTATGTGTCACTACTGTAGGTACTACAGATAGAGCAGTGAACACAACAAAAATTCTTGCCTTCATGGAGCTGATATTATGGAGGTGGGGGTGAGGAGAGTGAGAGGGGAGAATGAGAATAAACAAAAATACTAACAGTAATAACCATAATAACAGCTAACACATTAGAGCACTTTGTCAGGCACTGTTTAAGTGCTTTACATATAAATTCTTTTCATCCTCAAAACATCTCTATGGGGGTGCATGGGTGGCTCAGCTGGTTAAGCAACTACCTTTGGCTCAGGTCATGATCCCAGGCTCCTAGGATGGAGCCCTGTGTGAGGCTCCTTACTCAGCAGGGAGCCTGTTTCTCCCTCTCCCTCTGCCTGCTACTCCACCTGCTTGTGCTCTCATTCTGTGTCAAATAAATAAATAAAATTTTAACAAAGGAAAGAAAATCCCTGCCTTAACTTTAAAAAAAAAGAAAGAAAAAAAATCTCTATGAAGTAGAATTACTATTACCCCTATTTATAGATAGAAAACAGACACAGAGGTTAAATAAAGTACAATGAGAAATGGAACCACAATTCCTGGTGTGTTCATTTATAGATTCTGTGATCTTAACCATTATACCATATAAGAATGATCTATAACATGTTAGATGCCAATTTAAACACAATATTCAAGGAGCAGTAAGCCAATTTACTTAGAATATGTAAGGGAATAATAAAGGACAGAGCTAAAGAAATAGGTTGGGCTTATAATATGGAGGGAGTTGAAGGCAAGACAGAGGAGTCTGCCTGCTGAATTAAGTGTATTGGAAGTCATCAAGATGATCATATGATTAAAGCCTCACTTTATAAAGGATGAACTGGGAGAAAGGCTAGGAGAGGAGATCAGATTTATGACTGAATATTTATTAAGACTACTAACATAGCCCAAGTGAAAAGTAATTAAGGAATATAACAATGTAATGTAAAAGGTAACATAACATAATATGATTTATGGGAGTTCCAAGAAAAAGGGATAAAAAGGCACACGTGTGCATGCATGCACGTGTACGCGCACGCGCGCACACACACACACACACGTTGTTGAAAACCATTGTCTTCCAGTTCAGGCCAAACCTTGGTGTCATTTTTGATGGCTGTTTCCTCTCACATCCCATATTCATTCAAAAATCAAATCCAGAATCCAACAATTTTTCTTCAGTTTCACAACCACTGTCCATATCCAAGCCACCATCAATTCTCTCCCAGCTTAATGCAATAGTTTCTTTCCTTATTCCTGTTTCTACCCTTGCCCCACTACAGTTAATCTCAACCCAGAAGCCAGAGCTTTCTTATTAATAAAAAAGAAATCAGATTGCTCCTTTTCTCAAAACTCTCCAATGGCTTCCCATTGCACTTAAGGTTAAAAAAAAAAAAAAAGCCTAAATCCTTACAATGGCCTACAAAGCCCTACCAGATCTGGTCCTCTCCCTTCACCTTCTTTGACCACACCTCTTATGACTCTTTTATTCGCTCTGCTTCATCACAATGCCACTTTGCTATTTCTGGAACACTTATACTCCCCCATCTCAAGGCCTCTCACTTGCCAGTCATTCTGCTTGGAATGCTTCAATTGTGCCATTCCATATCGAACCCTTTCCTGACCTCCTTCAAATCTCTGCTTAAATGTCACCTTCTCAGTTAACTTTCTTGAAGTATACCATTTTAAATTGTGCACACATACACACTTTGTCTCAATCTTCCCTATCCAACTTCCCTAATTTTTTCTCATATAACTTTCATTATCTGACATTCTATATATTTTATTTATCTGCTTGTGGGTCTTCCTCCACTAGAATATCAGCTTCATGATGGCCAATACTTTTGTCTATTGTGTTCACTGCCTATATCCTTGGTGCCTTAATCAGTGCTGGGCATATGACAGTTCTAAGTATTTGCTGAATGAATGAATGAATGAATTCAGGAAAAACAAAACAAAAGAAACAAGGGATACTGTAGACTTAGAATTTATTGTAACAGGGCAACTGATGCAATGGATTGAGCAAGGAAGGAAAAATGGTCAAAATGTCTCCATGGTGCCCAGACTCCAGGGATGGCAGTGGCATTATCAGAGACAAAATAGTTAGGGGAACTGACTGGAGAGGGAAAATTAATTCATTGTTAAGACATGATGACATGATGGAAAAAAAAATGAAACAAGATGGGATTGGAAGGGAGACAAACCATACGAGACTCTTAAACTCACAAAACAAACTGAGGGCTGCTCGGGGGTGGTGGGTAGGGATAGGGTGATTGGGTTATGGACATTAGGGAGGGTATGTGCCATGGTGAGTGCTGTGAAATATGTTAAGCCTGATGATTCATAGGCCTGTATGCCTGGGGCAAATAATACATATGTTAATGATTTTTTTAAAAAAGACATGATGACATATGCTATGGGGGCATTAAAGAGAGTCAAGCAATGCAAGACTAGAGCTTAAGAAAGAGGTCAACACTAAAGATACAGATCTGGGGGTTATTAATATAGATAACAGTGTTGAAATAGATAGAAGAGAACCTTGGGAAAGGCTACATTTAGGAGGTTCAAAGCAAAAAAAAAATCAGTCAGGGAGGAAGAAAGAGAACCAAAATAATGCCATTTCATCAAGCCAAGAGCGAAGAGAGTTTCAAGAAAGTGATGGTAAATTAGTATTAAATATTGCAAGAGAGGTCAAGAGGGTTCTTAGAACAGGCGGGTTGATTTGGCAATTAGGAAGCTATTAGTGACCTCTAAGAAGTGGTGTTTCATTGAAGTGGCAAGGGTAGGAGCCAAATTCTAAGGCATTTAAGAAATGTACAATTTTTTTTTAGTAAGCTTAATAGAATAAAAATGCTTATACTCTTTTGCCTAATAATCCTACTCTTTGGAATTTACCTCAAAAAATGGTTCAACAAACAACAGTAAACAAATACATGAGCACAGAAAGACATACATTGTCAGGCATAATAAAAAAATTATAAACTATTTGAAATATCGAACTATAGGAAAATAGTAATTTATGATATATTAAATCAATAAAATACTTGTTAAATATCATAAAGAATATGAAGAAAATCAGGAAATGTTTGATATAATAGAAAAAATAAAAATAAATTTAAAGTATATATCATTTATCTATTTGACATTTAATTATGGAGCTTTTCCTAATATTTTAGGCACATACTAGATATACAGTGGCAGACAAAACAGGCCTTCTACTCTCATAAAACTTAATAGTCTGTGATTAAAACTGTACAAGTAGGGGTACCTGGGTGGCTCAGTTGGTTGAACTTCCAACCACTGATTTCAGCTCAGGTCCTGATCTCAGTCAGAGTTGTGAGATTAAGCCCTGCATCTGGCTCTGTGCTCAGTGGGGAGTCTGCTGGAGATTCTCTCTTTCCTTTGCCCCACCTCTCCCACTCACTCACTTGTGCACGTGCCCACTCTCTAAAATAAATAAATCTTTTTAAAAACTGAAAAATATATACATACATGCAGACAGAGAAAAGTATACCCTCAAATAACAAAAGCTGTATGTTATGATGGCAGGATTACAGCTCTTTTCCCTCCAGTATATTTCAAGAAAAATAGTTATTTCCAATAAAGAGGAAAGTAAATATTTATAACAATGAAAGGAAGAAGAAAGTTGAGAGGGTAGCTTGAGAGGGAAGCAGGGTTTGAGGAAATGTTTCTTAGAAGAGGAAACTTGAGATGTGCCAAGACAAAGAAGACAGCAGAGAGGCAGAGGTTGAAAATCCACACATCTTTCTTACTGCAAAAGCTAATTTAACATATCCATTCTGAGAGCTCTTCAAATTCCTTGGAGAATAGACTTTGAATAGCCTAGAATAACTGTCCTAGAGCTGACATTTAAATGTGTCTCTTGTGAACATTAATAAAGATTCCATACTCCACCTTAAAAATAAAGCTTGATTCAGATAATAAATTTCACAGTAAAACTACTAAACAAAGAGGAAATAGTTACTGAATGTTATTAGCTCTCATGAATTGCCTCAGACTATAGAATGTATTCACCTCATTTCATAAACTTTGCCTCTAATTTATTTTTTCTGAATAGATTAAAATTTTGCTGTGTGTGGGTTGTATTTTCATTATCATTTAAAAGGAAGATAATTTAATATAAGTATGGTATAGCACATCTAACACACTGAGACTTCTTAGTTTCTTAACCTCCTCATCTCCAATGACTTTCTCTCCCATTCCATGTCAGCCACCCATGCCCTGCACTTTGGAAATTATCATTACCCTTTAACATTCCATCTCCAAAATCACTAATTCAAACATGACATTCTCTGTCTACAACCTTCAAGGTTGCTGGTTCAACTACTCCCACTATCACTATTTTTTTTTCAGCTCATTATGATCTCTAGTTCAATGATCCTTCTTTCTCCTCTATTTTCTCCCTCTTCGTCAGAATTTTTTTCACCTCCTTCCTTATCCAGCTTAGGTTCCATAGTGCATCACTTCAGTGACACTGTTGCCAAAACCACAAACTTCTTGCCTCATTATAATGCTGTTGTTGATGAGGATGATGACACTTCTGTGTTCATATAGCCAAAGTCCAACCCTTGATCATTCCTACTATCCACTTTCTTTGCACCAGTGTCTAATAGCTAATTATGGGACAAAGTCACACAATAGGCAGATGGGTTTTAATATATAAAACTGAAATCATGACCTACATCAGGGCTTTGAACACTCCTCACCAATCTTGCTGTGTTTCTCTGGTCAATATCTTATTTTTTACTTTCTGGCATAGCTTTTTCATATTTTCTCTCCTCTCCTCAAACCTCCAGAGCACTAACCCCCAACTCTATCCCTTTTTTGAAAATGACCTTTCCTTTTACTTCCCAAAAGAAACAGACCATTAGCTCCTTAAGGCTAGCACATAGCAGGTACTCAAATACATAATAAATGGGGGAAAAGGATAAAAACAAGAAAAGAAAAAAAAAACTTGGCATGATAACCTTAAACAAAGCACTTTCTCCAGGCCTCAGTTTCCTCATCCTAAAAAAGAGGTAGGTACATATTACCTAAGTGTCCCCCAGCTCTAAATGCTATGGTAATAAAATTTAGGTTGACATGTCGGGACCTATGAATGCAACCTGTCCAGGAAAGGATTTTCTTAAAAGTGTACAAACAGGAGCCAGGAAATACCATCTGATGCTTGTCTTCTCAACTGGGGGAGGTGCTATAATCTCAGTGTTCAATAAATATTTGAGTTTCTTCTGTGTCTTAGGATTTATGGGGGAGATTAAAGGCTATATGAAGAACTGGTCTTTGCCTTCATGAGCTTTCAATCTACTAGGGGGAAAAAAAGATACTAAACAAGTATCTCTAATAGGTGACAAGTGCAACTCCTTAAAAAGACCAGTGATTAAAGACATAGCAATTCTTATTGCATCGCAATCAACTGTGAAGAACTCTAATGGCTATCAATAAAACTGTAACCTTCTAAAATATGATTTAAGAGCATGTGTTTCTTACAAGCCCTGAGACATTTCAAAGCTACAGACAGAAGTGGGTGAGTAGAGAATTGTGGTTAATCCTGACTTATTAAAATATTTTTCAAATTTCAAGACATTCTTTACTTCTAAAAATGTTTTTCAATGGAAGAAACACCTTGGAAACATTACTAAACATATTACCTGTACAAATTTTATGGCCAATGGAATGATCCTGAATGTTATCAGCTTACTGGAAAAAGAAAAGGGAGGAGAAAAGAAAAATCTCTGTGCTGACATATCTATGCCTAGGGTTCTTAACCTGGCCATGTATTAGAGATTGGAATCACCTAGGGAATCTTTAAAAACACATATTCTTTTTCCTGCCCTACCCCCAGGCCT
The DNA here is from genome assembly GCA_004024625.1 of Mellivora capensis. Classification (NCBI taxonomy): domain Eukaryota; kingdom Metazoa; phylum Chordata; class Mammalia; order Carnivora; family Mustelidae; genus Mellivora; species Mellivora capensis. Next base: position 44,825 of record PISX010003040.1, read on the forward strand.
ACTCTTTGGGTTCAGGCCCAGAAATCTGCCTTTTTAAAATTCTTATGTACTATCCTTCCTGAAAACCAAAGTTAAATCATTTAGATGGGTCACTTCCCACAACTCCCCTCCCCATTTCTATATTACGTGATAGTAAAAGTATTGATTTATTGCTAAAAATAGATTTCTCAAGACTAACGGTTTATTTTTAATAAAATTTACTATACAATAAAGTTGTATTCTAAGAGCTTTATCCACGGTGTCCCTTGCATGACTGCATATACTACATTTATGTCCATTTTATAGGACTTGGACCATAATTTGTAAGTACTTAAAATAATTAGAAATCTATAGTTACTATGTCTTTGCTTTTATGCCACACTGTCAATTATATCAATGATTTATTTGATGCTGAGTTTTTGGTCAGGAACACAGCCCCTCAATTATAATATTGTTCCTGTAGGGAAATATGACCATTTCACGATACCATTTGCAGGGAGACCACAGTGATGAAAATTAGAACTAGACTGTTACAATGTAGCTCCCTTTCCATGAAAGGTATGTTCCTGAAAGGTGGTATAAACTTAAACTGAATTTCTATAAGTGAAGTCATTTAAAATCTACAGAGGACCTGCTTAACCCAAAAGGAACCCTTCTAGTAAGAGAAGGAATACTTTTAGAAAGATAAAGCTCATTTATATTTTATTCTGAAATTTTCAACTTAATACACAGAGACATTAAAACAGGGCACACTAATATTTAAGTAGAAGCTAGTCTAGGTTATAGTGCAAATGGTATTTTTCTTGAATAGCAAACTGCAGAACATATACTTTGGAGTCAAACAGAGTAATCACTGCATCTCCAGTCTAAGGTGGTTATCTTTTGTAGTGCTGTGCATTAATCTGGCAAAGAATGTGGATGGCAAATCTGTTCCTTTGTATTGTAAGATTTAAAAGGATCAGAGTACAGAAAAATGTTCACACATTGTTCCTGTGAGTGAAAAAAGCAGGTTATGAGGATCCTTTTTCAGAATGGAAAATGCAGGCAGAGGTTGTTGATCTGTGCAGCTTAAATGGTGAGGACTTCCAAAATGTAGCTAGGTAAAGGAAATACTGGAACCAAGTGAATGACCAAGAGAAGAATGCTGCTCAAAGTAGCCATTTCCGGGACACCTGGGTGGCTCAGTTGGTTAAGCAGCTGCCTTCGGCTCAGGTCATGATCCCAGCGTCCTGGGATCGAGTCCCACATCGGGCTCCTTGCTTGGCAGGGAGCCTGCTTCTCTCTCTGCCTCTGCCTGCCACTCTGTCTGCCTGTGCTCACTATCTCGCTCTCTCTCTCTCTCTGACAAATAAATAAATAAAATCTTTTTTTAAAAAAAGTAGCCATTTCCTAGGATAGAAGAGGAAGAGATTAAGTCAGAAAAGACATGCAAAAGTACTTTGTAAACTTTTAAGTACTACGCAAATATAGGAAGCAAAGTTCTCAGTTGAGAGTGAGGATGGGGATAGTGGTATGAAAAATGTGAAAAAAAATCTAGAAACAGGAAGGAGGAAATGGACTGGGAGGGCAGCACCAAGGGTCTAACTTGAGTTCTGTGGTGATCCTGAATTGAAAGTGAGACCGGGCAGTGTGGTCATGTGTTTTTATCCAGCCTCTTTCAATATATAGGTATAAGCACCAAGCAGACAGAAAATTGCCAGTACTGTAATTTTGCCAAGTGAACAAAAACAAGTGAAAGGAGGCAAGAGGGCTAAAGAGCATTTGTATGCCAGGGGCCTGAATTAGAGTGGTGGAAATAGAAATAAAAAAGGATAAGATTGAGATTCTCTGAAGATCAGACTGGTAGGATTTAGCTAAGGTGCATGAAAGGCTCAAAAATGCCTCAACATAGGTTTTAAGCAGACAATAGCATGTGAACACTTACTGCACACCAAGTACTGCAAGGGTGGGATTTTAGAGGTTAGCTGCAGTCCTACATTTCCTCAAGCAGTGCTGAGCTACCCGAGATGTGCAGACAAAGCAAGATACCTGGCAAAGAGTGGGCTAAGGAAATTAGAAGAGGAAGGCAAAGGTCATTTTGCCTGAATTGGCAATAGATTTGATGGCAGGCAAAGTCAGCAGACAATGGAGTACATTATCACCTAACTGATAGTGAGGTGGAAAGGCCCATGGGCTCCTAGGACAGGATTAATAATGAAGAATGAACAAATGGGACAGGGGAACAAGTACTTTGTTGTGTATGATTAGGTCTGTCCCTCCCTTATCCTCTGTAACATAATTTAGATCACAAAGTACAATATATATTCTAATGATGTAAATAATGGTAGAGAAACTTCTGATGCCCTGTACCCACATATACACAACTGGAATGAATTCAGTCTCGTGGGGAAAATAATGTGTCAAAAATCCTTCAAATTTATCCAAAAGTGATCGATAACTGAAGGTAGATGTCATCATGCTAATAAGGAAATGATGCAGAATAGGAGAGAGACAAAACTGGGGATCTGAAGACCTGGCTTCTGCTCCAAGTTGAGTAATCTAGCTTCACTTTCATTATCTGTAAAAGAAAGTAATGACACCACTCCTACATAATCATAAGGTCTGGCACAGGAATGTAAGATTGCTAAGGGGAAGGACCTTCACTGTCCTGTTTGCTAGTGTATCTCTAGCACTTAGCCTGGCAAATAGCAGGAGCTTATGAATATTTAGGCGAATGAATATAGGAAAATGCTTTTATATCCAAGAATGCTAAACAAATACCAAGTATGGACTTTTCTTAATAATAATTCATAGAAACAAAAGCTGATTCTATGATTATATCAATATAAAATTTTCTAACATGTTGATACTTACTTATGTTTAAGTACTATCTCTTATTTCTTTCTTAGGAGATAGGTATGGATTGGCAGTAGTTCAACAGGACAGTTGGAGAGATTAAGTGTTAATTATAAGATTATTTCCTAGACTAGCTTCATGGAAGCCAAAGACAAAAGGTCAAAGACAGAATGATGAGCTTTTTGAATAGTGAAGCTACTTTCTACTGGTAATATTTAAGTTGGAAGCCTGCTAAAAAAAGGCAGGATAAAGGATTATATAGTCACAAATGAAATATGTCTAGAATTTTAAAAGCTTATATTTTGGCTGTACCAAAAACATGTTCCTACTGTCCCTAATGATCCTTTTACCTCCTCTACCTGCCTCTTACCCTAGTCAATACTATGGATTATAATTTCTGTCTTCTCTGGGTCACTAATCTTTTACATTTATTGTTATATATATATTTTTAAAGATTTTATTTATTTATTCATTTGACAGAGAGAGATCACAAGTAGGCAGAGAGGCAAGGCAGGCAGAGAGAGAGAGGAAGAAGCAGGCTCCACGCCGAGCAGAGATCCCGATGCGGGGCTCGATCCCAGGAACCTGGAATCATGACCCGAGCCGAAGGCAGAAGCTTTAACCCACTGAGCCACCCAGGCGCCCCTATTGTTATATATCTTATTTTTAAGTTTTTGTTGTTGTTACTGTTTATTTGGCTTTATTTTCAGAGTGACAGCTGGTTTTCTGTTGGTTCTACTATGGGTTTTTTCCCTAATTATACAGTAAAAATTTTTAAACTATTTTTCCATTTTTTTAAAGTTTTACTTAGTTTTTTATGTCATGTTAGTCACCATACAGTACATCATTAGGTTTTGGTGTAGTGTTCCATGGCTCATTATTTGCATATAACACCCAGTGCTCAATGCAATATGCGCCCTCCTTAATACCCATCACAAGGCTACCCCCTCCCCTCTGAAACCCTGATTGTTTCCAGGAGTCCATAGTCTCTCACCATTCATCTCCCCCTCTGATTTCCCTCCCTTCATTTTTTTCCCTTCCTTCCTCTAATGTCCTGTGCTATTTCTTACATTCCACATATGAGCGAATGGTATGATAATTGTCTTTCTCTGCTTGACTTATTTCACTTAGCATAATCCCCTCCAGTTCCATCTATGTTGATGCAAATTGGTGGGTATTCATCCTTTCTGATGGTTGAGTAATATTCCATTGTATATATGAACCACATCTTTATCCATTTATCTACTGAAGGGGACCTCAGCTCCTTCCAGTCTGGCTATTGTGGACACTGCTGCTATGAACAGTGGGATGCATGTGCCCCTTCTTTTCACTACATCTGTATTAAAGTGGCTGTATCAACTTGCATTCCCACCAGCAGTGTAAGAGCACTGCCCCTTCTCCACATCCTCTCCAACATTTGTTGTTTCCTGCCTTGTTAATTTTTGCCATTCTAATTGGTGTAAGGTGGTATCTCAATGTGGTTTTGATTTGTATTTCCCTGCTGGCTAATGGTGGTGAACATTTTTTCATGTGTCTGTTAGCCATTTTAATATTTTTCATTTTTAATGTTTTACTGTATATACTAACCCTTCAAATTCACTGATGAATGGATAAATGGATAGATTTAAGATTATAATATATTGAACATACCAGTTTCTCACCTCCTCCTGTCTTCTCCCTCCATCTAGCATATTCAATAGCCTACCATTATTATCACTTCCTCAATGTCCTGGTCACTCTCTCTGTCAGTAAACTAGTTTGGCAAATCCTTGATCCTAGATAAATCCAACCACTTATCTGCTCTGAATTTGCATCTGAGCAGCTGAATGTTCCTAGAGAAAATCCCCCAGTCTTGTTCAGAGGTTACACTTAAATTCATGATCACAGACCTCAGACAAGTACTAAATGCTGCCTGTTTGAGATCTACTCCTTTTCTCTATTAACTTTTTGTTCCAAGATAATTATTTTATTTTTTTTCTCTCCTCAAACCTCTCCCTTCACTCTCCTCTGCCCTCTACTCTGATGATCTTGCCTCCAATCACTGAGAAGGGTACCATCAGAAGTGGGGAATCCCTTCTTCTCACCCCTAAATCTGTCATCTGATCTCCATCCGCACACATTTTCTCTTCTTTTCTCCTACTATAGTAGATGAGCTTCTTTTCTCCCTCCTAAAAGTCAAACCTTCCACTTGTACTATGGTATTCCATTTCTCTCCCTGGATGAGGGAGCAGAAGGTAAGCTCAGGGCAAAGCACAAACTTATACCCTGCAATCCCCACCCCAATCCCAGGTGGAATAAGTAACAGTCCTCAAGCACTCCTGGCTTCCCTAAAGGTAAAGGAAGGAAAAACAAATGCTTAACTTCTAGAGATTACAGTCCTCCAGGACTTGAGTCTCCACCCTTAGTTTACAAATATCTTGATGAAAGAAAAAACATTCTTATTAATAACCTAACTTCCTGGAGGAAACTTCCTGACTATCTTAATGTTAATGCTTTGCTAGAGGGAAAAACCTCCTTAGCCTGATAATAGCAAGGCCTCCAGTATCCCAAGGGTCTTCTTTAGCATATGAAAGTCTTTTGGGACACCTCCCTTTTTCCTTACCTACCCCCAGCTTCCAAGTATATAATCAGTCATTCCTGACACCCCCGTGCAGCAGCTCTTTCTGTCCATTGCCCAGGTCCTGTCTTTGTGCTTTAATAAAATCACCTTTTTCCCCAAAGACATCTCACGAATTCTTTCTTGGCCTTTGGCTCTGGACTTCACCAACATTCAAAAACCATCACATGTACCTTTCCAGGATTTTGCCTCTTTGGTTTTCATGCATCTTCAATCTCTCCTCTATAGATTATCCTCAGGCATTTACATAAAAAATCCAAACTCCTTGTCCCTACCAAATTCCCACTCACACTACACTCTAATCACACTGGCATCCTCTTATACTTTGAATATGCCAAACTCTTTCCTGTTTTAGGACTTTGCACTTAGAATAAAATCCAAACTCTGCTGCTATGGCTAAGAAGATATGGGTCCTCTTGACTTTTCAACCTCAACTTGCCTAACTTTCTGCCTAACTCACTACTTCCCAGTCACACTGCTCTTTTTTCAGTTCTTTCAACATTGCGAGATCTTTCTTGCTTCACAAACTCCAAACAAGCTTTCTCATTACTTGATACGTAGTCCTCTTCTCATTCTATGTCTCAGTATCAGTGCTATTTCCTTAGCAAGGCCTTTTCTGTTCATTCTAATTAAGGCAAGCCCTCATTATTCTCTCACAGCACACTCTAGAGCCCTTTGTAAACAAATATTTACTTATATATTGGCTATCTCTGTCATTAGACTATAACTTATGTCAGGGCTAGGACACTATCTGTTTTGTTCATTGCCAAATGCATCTAATACATAATACTTTAAATAAACTAAATAATAACCTTGGAAGTGATGAAGTTCTAGAACCTACGTGAGGTTCGGTGGGGTGAGGTCTGGAGCCGATGACCAAGAAAGAATTCTTGAGACATCTTTGGTGCAAAATGGTGGTTTATTAAAGCACGGGGACAGGACCTGTGGGCAGACGGAGATGCGGCTGCCCTGGGTTGTGAGGGATGGCAGGTTATGTACCCTGCGGTTGGGGGAAGGTGAGGAAAAGGGAGGTTTCAACAGAGCTTTCATATGCTAAAGAGGGCCTACAAGGTCTTGCAGTGAGGTTTTGCGGAGGTCTTGTGGCCTGGTCAATGTTGTCTTTTCCCTTTCGGCAAGCCATTAACATCAAGATAGTTGGAAGATTTCTGGTGGGATGTCACAATCCTGCTATCAAGCGTCTTTGTTAGTGAGATTTAGGTTCAGAAGAGATTTAACTTTATTTACAGTTCCTTCTACCTCAGCCTCCTTCAGTTTTGTTTATGGAGGGGAGCATGACATTAAGGCTTGAGGAACTGAGTTATTTGCCTCTGGAAATTGTGCTATTGATAAGGTAACTTCTTTGTAGATCTCTAGGACATTTGTAAACCAAGGGAGACTCCTGTCTTGCAGGATTGTGATCTCTGCAAGTTAACTGTTTCTCTTATGGCAGTCAGGGGTGCCTGAGGAATGTCACATATATTACCGAGGGGAGTGGGTGGAGAGAAGATGCAAGGTGCCAGCTTTTGCTTTGTCCTCAGCCAGCCTCCTGCTCCCTCATCAGTAGGAATATTATGAACTAACATCTATCCTTTCCTTTTGATTTCCCAATATCCTATGAGATAAGCAAGGTGTTTGTAATACAGGTGAGGTTCGGTGGGGTGGGGTCCAGAGCCAATGACTAAAAAAAAATTCTTCAGACATCTTTGGTGCAAAATGGTGGTTTCATTAAAGCACAGGGACAGGACCCGTGGGCAGAAAGAGCTGCTGTGCAGGGGTTGTGAGGGGTGGCTGATTATATACTTGGGAGTTGGGGAGGTAAGGAAAAGAAAGGTTTCAAAAAGATTTTCCTGTGCTAAAGAGGACCTACAAGATACCAGAGACCTTGTCATTTTCAAGCTAAGGTTGTTTTTCTCTCTACTAAAGCATTAACATTAAGACAGTTTGGAGCTTCCTGGAAGAATTACAGGTAACCCACCCAGGAGTGGAGGGGCGGTTGCAGAGTGTCTGCTTATGCTTTGTCTTCTGCTCCATCATCATCATTATCCCATATCATAGGCAGAGAGTCACACAGTAAGTAGTAGAACTAAAGTCATCTAACTCCAAATTCAATGCTCGTTTTTTTTTTTAATGTTCTTGTTTTATTCTACCTTACCAAACAGGAATGTTCTTTGTTGTATGAACACAAAAACTATAGTAAACTCATTGAGCTACACTTCCCATAAAGATATGGTAATCTCAACTCCAGTTCTTTGAAGAATTTCTCTGAGATAAGTACTCTTTCCTCACCCTCAAAAAAAAACAAAAACAAAAACAAAAAACAAAAAACCAAAGAGAGAGAGAGGGAGAGATATTATACTTCACATACTACAAGGAAACAAAGGAATTATGTTTGGGTATTCACTTTGCCTATTTCATAGCATGTAATATGATTCTACTGGGGTGCTTGCTATAAGCTAATAAAAGTGAAGAAATAATACCCTATCTCATAAATCTGTCAGTGAGTGGGTTCCCAGTATCTAGTCCCCAGACAGATATCACAATTACATTCTTTATACAAGTTAATAGAGTTACCATTTTCCTACTGACTCTGACAATTGAACTAAATAGACCAGGCTATAATTTACCAAGCTTCACATTTTTATGCACTCAAAATTCACCAAAACTGTTTCAGGAACTATCATATGCATTACCTAATATTCTATTTCTTAAGAATTCAAAATATAACTAGCTCTTTGTATTATTATGTGTTTTGATGTATTTTATACATAAAAGTAATAGCTTATTATTTGTTAAGAGTCTACTAGGTACTAGGTATTATTCTAAAAGGAGAAAGACATTTATGAAGGGATTCTACAGGATCTACAATTCTGAAACCATTTCCAGTATGCAGGTTCCTTCCCCATACCAAGCAATTTTCTGACAGGAGCTGGGTGTCCTGGAATTTAACTTAACTCTGATACTATCTACCTAGAAGAAGAATCAGATCCCATGGGTTAGCATTCAATCCTATAAGACAGTCCTCCACTTCAGAAGCCAATTGAAAATCCAGGTTGTCGCCAGCGTTTCTGACCTACCAGCTATAAACTAGAGGTTCTAAAGACCTCCTTGGGTTTGATTAATTTCCTATAGTGGCTCACAGAACTGAGAAACATTTTTCTTAGCAGAATACCATTTTTTTTTAAATAAAAGGATGTAACTCAATGAACAGCCAGAGAGAAGAAATGCAGAAGGTATAGAGCTTCCATGCCCTGAGTTACTCTCCCAGCATAACCAGGGGTTCACCAACCCCAAAGCTCTCTGAACCCCATACTTTTGGGGTTTTGGAAGTGTTATTACCTAGACTTGATTCATGCAATCACTGGCCATTGGTAACTGAACTCCATCTCCAGACCCTCTCCCCTCCCAGGAGGTATGGGGGTGGGACTGAAAGTTCCAATCCTCTAATCCCTTGATTGGCTCCCCTGGCAGCCAGCCTCCATCCTTAGGTTAGCTAGGGGCTTTGCAAAAGTAACCTTGTTAACATAATAAAAGACACATGGAGGGCTCTCAACATTTAGGAAATTGTGGGGTGCCTGGGTGGCTCAGTGAGTTAAGCCTCTGCCTTCCCCTCAGGTCATGATCTCAGGGTCCTGGGATCCATCTCCGCATCAGGCTCTCTGCTTAGCAGGGAGCCTGCTTCCCCTTCTCTCTATGCCTGCCTCTCTGCCTGCTTGTGATCTCTCGCTGTCAAATAAATAAATAAAATCTTTAAAAAAATTAAAAAAACATTAAGGAAATTGTAAAGGTTTTAGGAGGTTGTGCTAGGAACTGGGACAGAGACCAAGTATATATTTATTATATATCACAATATCACACTATCTTCAATAATTCTATATATGTCCAACTTCTACTCCATCTTTTACAGTATTTTCCTTAATATCTTTTCACATCTCGTTACCACCTTCCAATTTCAGTTACAAGAAGAGGCTTTGGAATTTGGACTAGATTCTGGTCTTGGCTATGTCACTGGTTTTGTGGTCATAGGCAAGTCACCTCTCTTAACTTCAGTTCCTTCTTCTGTGAGGTCTTCACTCTGTAGCTACAGTACTATTTCAAAACTCAATTTGACCCAGTTCCTGTTCTACCACTAATAGTTTCCCATTACCCTTAAAATGAAGACCAAAATCCTCCACAAAGCTTTCAAAGGCCCTCCAAGGTCTCCTGTCTGCCTACCTTCTCTAATCCAGCCATTCTGATCTCAGTCTCTAAATTAGGGTTACCAGATTTAGCAAATAAAAATATAGAATGCTCAGCTAAATTTGAACTTAGCAATTCACAAGTATTTTTAATAGAAATACATCCCAAATATTATGAGACATAATTCTGCTTTAAAATTATGCAAATTAAACTGAGCACTTAGTATTTTATCTGCAATTCTACTTAAATGTGCCATCTCCCTCTTGCACCAGGGCCTTCAGACATGTTGTTCTTACTCCCTGAAACGCTCTTTCCTTACACTCCTGTTGATAGAACTCCTGCAAGGAATACACGAAGCAAGATTTATTAAGTATATATCAGTACTTAGTACAAAGAAAACACTCAACAAATAGTATAATAATAATAATTCAAGGTTCTGTATGCTTGCTTTATCTTTTATATGGTACTAATTGTGGCAGCATCAATATTTTGTTATTCTAAATATCATTCTCAATGCTCTTGTGTTCTTTATAAGAAAACTAGTTAATAGTAAAATACACATATAATATGCAGTATTTCCCTTACCAAGTACACTTATATATATAATTTCAATTTGGTCTTCACAATACTGTAACATAAACATTAACAGTATGATTTTACTCATTTACAAATGAAAGAATAATTAGAGAAGCTCTAAGTTAAAGCAGTAATCAAACTGAGGCCTTCCAACCTCAAAAGCTAAAATTTTGTGGCTATATGGTATTAGTCCCTCAACCATTATCAGTCTGTGACATATCTATATTACTAATGCTATGGCTACTAACAATAAGAACAGTAATCAACAATAACAACCATAACAGCTAATTCTTATGAATACTTAGTGTGAGCCAGGAACTTTTCTAAGTGCTTTGTGAGTACAGTTGACTCTTGAACTATGTGGGAGTTAAGGGCACCAATACCTCACACAATTGAAAACCCATGTATAACTTCAGACTCCACCAAAACTTGAATATTAACACTCTACTATTGACTGGAAGCCTCACTGATAACACACAGAATTCATTAACACATATTTTGTATATTATATGTTATATACTGTATCCTTCCTATAAAGCAAGCTAGAGAAAAGAGAATGTTTTTAAGAAAAGTCATAAGGAAGAGAAACTACCTTTACAGTGCTGTACTGTATTTATTAAAAAAAAATCCACATGTGAGTGAACCACTGCAGTTCAAACCCATGTTGTTCAAGGGTCAACCGGATTATTTTATTCTGATAACCACCCTAAGGGGGCAGATAGCCTGTTATTATTCCCACTTTTCACATGAGCTCTGAGTCTCAGTTTAAGTAACTGTTCAAGTTCCCAAAGCTATTGTCAGAACAAAGATTCAAAGCCATGAAGTTCAGCTCTGAAGTATGACCTCTTGTCCTTACAGTCCAAATGGAAGGCACTCATTTAAGTCCTGGCATAACTCCTATGATACCATTATATATACACATTCATACATTCAAGCCTCTCCTTCTATGAAGATGGCACTAATTGTCCAGAAAGTTATCCCTTCCTGTTAATGTAAGGCAAAGGTAATGACTTTTTGATGAACCATTCACATTTTCTGCCCTTATTACCTTGTTAACAATAGTATGAGTTTATAAAAAATGATTGGTCTAGCTCGGAAGCAGAGTGAAACAAACTGGTCCAAGACTTAGTACCAGGATGACATGACAATTATATTACTATTATTCATAAAATTATTTATCTTCATGATGTGCTACCACAAATTGAAAATTTTAAATGCATAGGCTTATAATTTAGGAAATATTACATTTCTCAGAAAAACTGTTTGTTAGCAGCTTTGCAACCTCCAACTTGCCACTTAAAACAACAGAGCAGGACACAGGGATAATCTAAAAGCTAAGCAGTTATGTATCAGAAAAATAACAACAAAATAATACATGAGTCCAAAAATTTATATTAGCTATTCCCACCCTTACCAGAAGGGCTGGAATTTGAAAAGGGAACCAAACAAAATCCATGCTCCTTCAGATCAGATCCCTTGGAGCCAAAAGAGATATGGTTTTAAACCCAGTTCTACTATTTACTGTTATTTAATCTCTCAGAGCTTGCTTCCTCATCTGGAAAATAGGGATAATAATTAATTTGCAGAAAAACTGTGGAGAATACATTAGAATAACTATAAATCTCTTAATTCAATGGTTGGCACATAGCACATGGTAGACCCTTAATGATCCAAATCCCTCTAATCCCCCTGCCAGGACTGACATTAGTGCAAAATGATTACAGAATAATGATACTAATTTTGGTCCTTTCAGACCTAAAGAGCTGCTGGTTTTCATCCCTCCACTTTACCATAAAGTCCTCATTTTCTCTTTTGGCATCTGAGAAGTGGTATTCATCTAACCTTTGTCTCTAGTACCAGAAATAAGGGAGTCAGTAACAATTTAGAAGGGAGAGAAGATAGTTGTGATGAGTTCTTGTAAGCCTACCAACTGAGGGCAACTCAAGTCAAAGTAACTCTACACACATGCCAACTTGTGCCTTATATCTGAAGAGAGAACCACCAGATTATAGTCTGCTTACTAGTCATCATTTAAGCCACAGGATTTATATAATTGATATTAATATTTTAAATAGCTATCATTTCTTATACACTTTGTCAGGAAGTATGCTGAATGTTTAATTCTTAAAATGGCCTTTTTAAAAATTTTAATTTTATTTAAATTCAATTAATTAACATATAGTATATTATTCGTTTCAGAGGTAGAGTTCAGTTCACTCATCAGTTACATATAACACCTAGTGCTCAGTACACGTGTCCTCTTTAATGCCCATCACCCAATTATCCCATTCCCCCCACCAACCTACCCTCCAGCAACCCTGTTTCCTATAGTTAAGGGTTTCTTATGGTTTGTCTCCCTCTCTGATTTCTTCTTGTTTTATTTTTCTCTCCTTTTCCTATGATACCCTGTTTTGGTTTTTTTGTTTGTTTTTGTTTTTAATTCTCTCTCTTTTTAAAATTTTATTTCATTTCTTTTCAGCGTAACAGAATTCATAGTTTTACAACACACCCAATGCTCCATGCAATGTGTGCCCTCCATAATACCCACCACCTGGCTCCCCCAACCTCCCACCCACCCCCTTCAAAACCCTCAGGTTGTTTTTCAGAGTCCATAGTCTCTCATGGTTCATTTCCCCCTCCAATTTCCCTCAACTCCCTTCTCCTCTCCATCTCCCCATGTCCTCCGTGTTATTTGTTATGTTCCGCAAATAAGTGAAACCATATGATAATTGACTCTCTCTGCTTGACTTATTTCACTCACCATAATCTCTTCCAGTGCCGTCCATGTTGCTACAAAAGTTGGGTATTCATCCTTTCTGATGGAGGCATAATACTCCATAGTGTATATGGACCACATCTTCCTTATCGATTCGTCCGTTGAAGGGCATCTTGGTTCTTTCCACAGTTTGGCGACCGTGGCCATTGCTGCTATAAACATCGGGGGACAGATGGCCCTTCTTTTCACCACATCTGTATCTTTAGGGTAAATACCCAGTAGTGAAATTGCAGGGTGATAGGGAAGCTCTATTTTTAATTTCTTGAGGAATCTCCTCCACACTGTTCTCCAAAGTGGCTGCACCAACTTGCATTCCCACCAACAGTGTAAGAGGGTTCCCCTTTCTCCACATCCTCTCCAACACACGTTGATTTCCTGTCTTGCTAATTTTGGCCATTCTAACTGGTGTGAGGTGGTATCTCAATGTACTTTTAATGCCATTCCGATCAAAATTCCACCGGTATTTTTCAAAGAGCTGGAGCAAATAATCCTAAAATTTGTATGGAATCAGAAGAGACCCCGAATCGCTAAGGAAATGTTGAAAAACAAAAATAAAACTGGTGGCATCCCATTACCTGATTTCAAGCTTTACTACAAAGCTGTGATCACCAAGACAGCATGGTACTGGCATCAAAACAGATACATAGACCAGTGGAACAGAGTAGAGAGCCCAGATATGGACCCTCAACTCTATGGTCAAATAATCTTCGACAAAACAGGAAAAAATATACAGTGGAAAAAAGACAGTCTCTTCAATAAATGGTGCTGGTAAATTGGACAGCGATATGTAGAAGAATGAAACTCGACCATTCTTACACCGTTCACAAAGATAAACTGGATAAAGAACCTCAGCATGAGACAGGAATCCATCAGAATCCTAGAGGAGAACATAGGCAGTAACCTCTTTGATATCAGCCACAGCAACTTCTTTCAAGATATGTCTCCAAAGGCAAAGGAAACAAAAGCAAAAATGAACTTTTGGGACTCCATCAAGATCAAAAGCTTCTGCACAGCAAAAGAAACAGTCAACAAAACAAAAAGGCAACCCACGAAATGGGAGAAGATATTTGCAAATGACAGTACAGACGAAAGGTTGATATCCAGGATCTATAAAGAACTTCTCAAACTCAACACACACAAAACAGATAATCATATCCAAAAATGGGCAGAAGATATGAACAGACACTTCTCCAACAAAGACATACAAATGGCTATCAGACACATGAAAAAATGTTCATCATCACTAGCCATCAGGGAAATTCAAATTAAAACCTGTTTTGTTTTTTTAATTACACATATTAGTGAGGTCATCTGATAATTGTTTTTCTCCAGCTGACTTATTTCGCTTAGCATAATACCCTCTAATTCCATCCATGTTATAAACAGCCTTCTGAGGGAGGTTACTGTTCATTCACTTAACAAAATTTTTGTTTGTAATTAATTGATTATTCTAAACACTAATAACAGTAAATAAAAGAGATAAAAATTTCTCCCCTCTAGGTATCCAAAATATATAAAGAATTTATAAAATTCAACAGCCCAAATCCAAATAATCCAGTTAAAAAATGGGCAGAAAACATGAATAGACATTTTTCAAAAAAAGGCATAGAGAATACTGGGGCACCTGGCTGGCTGTCATTAGAGCATGCAACTCTTGATCTCAGAGTTGATTTTAAGCCCCATATTGGGTATAGAGATTACTTAAAAATAAACTCTTAAAAGAAGAAGACATCCAAATGGCTGACACATGAAAAAATGCTCAATATCACTCATCATCAGGAAAATACAAATCAGAACTACATGAGATATCACTTCACACCTGTCAGAACAGCTAAAATGAACAACACAAGAAACAGCAGGTATTAGCAAGGATGAAGAGAAAAGGTGACCCTCTTACAGTGTTGGTGGGAATGCAAACTGGTGCAGCCACTCTGGAAAACAGTATGGAGTTTCCTCAAAAAGTTAAAATAGAGCTAACTCTATAACCCAGCAACTGCACTACTATGTATTTACCCAAAGGATACAAAACACTCATTTGAAGGGATACATACACCCCTATGTTTATAGCAGCATTATCAATAAAAGCCAAATTATGGAAAGAGCCCAAATGTCCATAAACTGATAAATGGATAAAGAAGAGGTGGTACACACACACACACACACACACACACACAATGGACTACTACTCAGCCACAAAAAAAGAATAAAATCTTGCCATTTGTGATGACATGGATAGAGCTAGATTATAATGCTGAGCTAAATAATTCAGTCAGAGAAAGATAAATACCATATGGTTTCACTCATTTGTGGAATTTAAGAAACAAAACAAATGAACATAGGGGGAAAAAGAGAGGAAACCCCAGACACAAACTCTTAACTATAGAAAACAAACTGATGGTTAGTGGAGGGGAGGTTGGAGGGAGTGGGTTGAACAGGTGATGGGTATTAAGGAGGGCACTGACGATGAGAAGCTGATATTGTATGCAAGTGATGAATCACTAAATTCTACACCTGAAACTAATATTGCTCTGTATGTTAACTAGCTGGAATTTAAAAATTTGGGAGAAAAATTTCTGCCCTCATGGCGTTTACTATCTACCACGGGGAGATATCAGAGAGGTGGAGTAACCCATAGATTATCACCTTATAAGTAATAAAGGCAATGTTTTATTCTGTTAATAAAACAGAAAGCCCAAAAATAAATCCTCATATACACAGTCATTTTTTAGAAAGTTTTAGAGAGACGGAGAGAAAGCACACATATGAGCAAGTGGGGGGAGGGGCAGAGGGAGTGACTCTCAAGCAGACTCCCCACTGAGCACAGAGCCTGACATGGGGCTGATGTGGGGCTCAATCCCACCACCCAAGAGATCATGACCTGAGTCAAAATCATGAAAATGGTTACTTAACTGACTCAGTCACCCAGGCGCCCCACACAGTCAATTAATTTTGACAACACTGACAAAACAATCCAATGGGGGAAAGGACAATCTTTTCAACAAATGATGCTAAGAAAACTGGATATCCACATTTAAAAGGATAGAATTGGACCCTTACCTTACACCATATACAAAAATTAACTCAAAATGGAGCAAAGGCTTAAATATAAGAGCTGAAACCATAAAATTTTCAGAAGAAAACATATGAGGAAAACTTTAGAACATTAGATTTGACAGTAATTTCATGAACATTGGCAATAAAAGAAAAGATGAACTGGACTACAGCAAAAATAAAAACTTTTGTGCACCAAAAAACACTAACAATAAAGTGAAAAGACAACCTGCAGAATGGAAGAAAATCCTTGCAATCATTTATCTGATAAGGATTTAATATCCAGAATATATAAAGAACTCATACAACTGAACAACAAAAAACACCAAACAACCCATTTTAAAAATGGCCAAAGGACTTGAATAGACATTTCTCCAAAGAAGATATACAAATGACCAAGAAGCACAAGATGCTCAATGTGCCACTAATCATTAAAAAAATACAAGTCAAAAACATAAAAAATACCACTTCTTACCCATTAGGATATTATAAAAAGAAAACCAAAATCCAAGTATTGGCAACAATGTGGAGAAATTGGAACACTTGTGTTTTGCTGGTGGAAATGTAAAACAGTGCAGCTGCTATGGAAAATAGTTTGGTAATTCCTTAAAAAACTAAAAATAAAATTACCATGTGATCCAGCATTTCCACTTCTGGACATATACCCTAAAGAATTGAAAGCAGGGACTTGTATAGATATTTATACATCCATGTTTATAGCTGCATTATTCATAATAGCCAAAAAGTGGGAGCAATCCAAGTACTCAATGATGGGTGAATGGATAACCAAAATCTAATGGAATGTTATTCAGCCTTACAAAGTAATGAAATTTTGATGCAAGTTACAACATGGATGAACCCTGAAGACAATATGCTAAGTGAAATAAGCAGTCACAAAAGGACAAGTACTGTATGATTCCACTAAAGTGGTTATCTAATATAGTCAAACTCATAGAAACAGAAAATAGAATGGTGGTGGCCAGGGTCTGGGGGCAGTAGAAAATGAGGTCTTATTGTTTAATGGGCACAGAGTTTCAGTTTGGGAGGATGAAAACATTCTGGAAAGGGATAGTGGTTAATGGTTGTACAACACTGTGAATGTACTTAATGACACTGAATTATATACCTAAAAATGGTTAAAATGATAAATTGTATGTTACATATATTACCACAGTAAAAATAACAACAACAAAGCAGGTCTATGACTCTTCAGCCTATACTCTTACCTTCAATTGTACAGTGCCTAGTAGTTGCTGTTTAGACTAGCCCAGAGAAGCTTTGTTCAACATATTCAGGGTCAAATGTAAAATTTTGGTGAAGCCACGAAAAGCACACAGAGCACTTGGCGTCATCCCAATGCTGTTTGAGAAAACCATTTATGCAGTTATCACGCCCCAAATGCATTACTGAAAACCAGTTTCAAATGAGCCAGGCTGAATAAAAATTCATACTACAAATAGGAAAATAGCTAACTGCACTGTAAATGATTATCAGGAAGTTGTTTTGTAAAATAGTTTCCAGTTATTTTTTTGGTTTGTATTGATTTTGGAAGGAGAGGCAGAGCCTAAAGTATTAAGACAGTGGAAATTGTTTTTATGCCAAATCCCATGTAATAGCTGTAACCCACATATAATAGGCAATGTTGTCTAACACTGGAAATGTGATAGAATCCAGGTACCCTAGAGAAGGTTCTCTAGGCCTATCCATTATTGGTGTAAAAGTGTACTTTTTCTTTGCTACCATCACCAGCACTACCAATACGAAATAACTAAGAATTTCATTTACTTAAGACTGACCAAGATTTTTCCTCTTTGCTTCTTCAGTACAGCACAATAATAATTAAAACACTACTGGGGCTGTTAACTACTATGACTAGCTAACATTTAGTGAACACTTACTACATGCCAAGCAGTATACTCTAAGGTTCATATGCATTTCCTCTTTGATTTTCATAACAACTTTACAGAGTAGATATTTCATTTCTATTTTATAGATGAAGAAATGGAGAAGGCTAGTAGGAAATTAGTAAAAGGCAGAGCTTAGATTAAAATCCTGACTTCAGGCTGCACAGTCCATGGATCTAAATGCCATGTGGACTACTTCCCCACAATCCTCCACTTAGAATGCAAAGTCTTTCTTTTTTATAAAGATTTTATTTATTTGAGAGAGAGAGAACAAAAGACAGAGCACGAGCAGGGGGAAGAGTAAGAGGGAGAAGGAGAAGCAGACTCCCCACTGAGCTGGGAGCCCAATGTGGAACTTGATCCCAGGACCCCAAGATCATGACAAGAGCTGAAGAAAGATGTTTGACTGAGCCACCCAGGCACCCTGAATGTAGTCTTTTTACAACACTATGTTCCAACCTCAGTCTTCAAACCTTTTTTTTTTACTATATTCCCTATGCTGTACATTTTATTCCTGTGATACATTTATTCCATAACTGGAAGCCTATATCTCCTCCTCCTTTTCACCTATTTTGCCATTCACCCCACTGCCCTCCCCTCTGGCATCTATCAGTTTGTACTCTGTATTTATGAGTATGTCTGCTTTTTGTTTTTTTAGTCATTTGTTTTTTAGATTCCACATATAAGTGACAATGATATTTGTCTATGTCTATCTGACTTACTCAGCATAATACCTTGTAGGTCCATCCATGCTGTCACAAATGGCAGGATCTCAACCTTTTTATGGCTGAGTAATATTCGATTGTATATGTGTATATACACCACATCTTCTTTATCCATTCATCTATCTATGGACACTTGGGTTGCTTCTATATCTTGGCTATTGCAAATAATGCTGCAATAAACATATGGCTACACTTATCTTTTTAAACCAGTCCTCAGATTTTATACCCAAGGGTCACTAGAGAATTCAAGCTTATTAATTAAGGAATTAAGGAGCCCTAAGCAATATAACTCATATATCTGTTATCAGTCTTTCGCAAGGCATCTGGACACTCCCTTAGCCCAGATCTTAGAAGCAACTTGAGTTTGTCTTTGTTCTCTAATTTATTTTTTTCAACTCCACCCCAGAAAAAGTGCTTAATTCTCTAAAAAATGAAACCTCCCATGCATTAGTGGAAGGCAATGAGAAAATAGGGTTCTATATATAAAATTGCACCTTAGTCATTTCCTAATTCATCTCTTTTCTATATTGAAGTACAACTGTAGACTACTTGACATACCTATTTTTTGCACTTTTATATGTGTTCTTTATATTTTTTCATCCTGTTCACATTGGATATTGTTGAGTAACCATTTGTCACAAATGCTTTAGAATTTGCCTCCTTGAAGGTAGAGGTCCTGGATAAGACAGCCTCTTCAGATTCTCTTCAGCTCTATTATTGTATGATCTTCCAGGGCAATGCTTTAAAAAAATGCTGATTAAAAAGTCTGTTTGTCCTGACTTTCCTCCAATCCCTTGTCCCACTCGTAATAGTGCCACAACCTTACAACACTTCACTACAGCAAGATGGAAAAAGTCAGAAAGCATGTCTGACAGAGCATACTTGATCTTCTTTTTTCACCTCACACAAGTCCAGGTCCCACCAAGAACAGAATCCTCTCAATAAATAAACAGCTATGATAACAAAAAGCTAGTTGCAAGAAAAGGTTTCCCTGAACATTATTTTTCCTAGGGGTGAATTTAATTTTGCCTGGGAATTCATAATAAAGTAACACACTCTCATTCCTTCCCTCAAAGGTTTGAAGGAAAAACAAAAAGCTTGTGCACCTACTGTGTGTACAACATTGTTCAAGGCACTGAAGATATCAAGTCACATAAGATAGTTCTTAGTAGGGAAGAACTTTAGTAGAGAAAGCAGATTAAAAAATACTCACAGAATATGGTATACTACAGTTAAGTATAGGAAGAGGAGTATCCCTAGAATTCTCTGGGAACACAAAGGAGCATCTATTTTAGATTTGGCAGAGAGAAGTCAGGGAAAAATTTTTGGAGTAGGTGACATCTAAACTTTGGGGGTAAAAACTAAAAGTTAAAACTAAACTGGGTGAGAGTGGCATTTGAGGTAGTATGAAATGAGAAGAGAAAAGAAACATTAAAAAAGTAGATTCTGTATAAGACAGTATTAGAATTTAGTTGGGAAAGGAATAGAAAGGAGGAATTGGAACAACAACATTTCTGGCTTAGATATGTAAGTGAACAGTAGTGCTACTCATTGAGATAGTAAACAGGAAAGGAGAAGCAGGTTTGGGGTATAAAAGAGATATATATGTTTAGGATAAATTGATTTTAAACTGTGTATGGACACTTAAGAGATTCCCAATAGAAGCTGTACTGGAGCTCAGTGGGTAGGAGTAAAGGAAAGCATAAAAGAAGTCATGCTGGAAGAATGTATAGAGTAACAAGAGAAAAAAGCCAACTATGTCAAGGTATAGATCAACATTTAAAAGATGAGCAAGAAGAGGATCTTCTAAGAGAACCTGAGACGTAACAGTCATAGAGGTAGGAAAACAAACAGGAAGGCCCACTGTCACAGAAACCAAGAGGAGAGAGTTTAAAGAATAAAGGACTACAACAAACAGAATGGGGGAGGGATATTTGCAAATCATTTCTCTGATAAGAATTTAATATCCAGAAAACATTAGAAACTCCTACAACTCAACATTAAAAAAAAACACATAATGCAATTTAAAATAAGCAAGAAATTTGAATAAACATTTTTCCAAAGAATATATATAAATTACCAATAAGCACATGGCAAAATGCTCAATATCCTTAGTCTCTAGGGAAATGCAAATTAAAATAATTAGATACCACTTCACACATATTAAGATGGATAGAATTTTAAAAAGACAAAAGATGACAAGTGTTGGCAAGGGTCTGGAGAAATTGGAACTCTCATATACTACTAGTACAGCACCTGTGGAACACAGTTTGGCAGTTCCTCAGTAAGTTAAACTTACTTAAAAAAGAATTACCATATGACCCAGCAATTCTACTCCTAGGTATAAATTCAAAAGAAGTGAAAACAGGTGTTCAAACAAAAACTTGTACAATATTGTTCACAGCAGCATTATTCTTAATACCAAAAGGTAGGAACAATCCAGTTAGTCCATCAGTAGGTAAATGGATAAATAGAAGTGGTATGGTCATACGATAGAATATTACTGAGCCATAAAAAGAAATACAGATACATGCTACAATTAAGAATGAACCTTGAAAATAATATGTTAAGTGAAAAGTAGCCAGACACATACTATTTCATTTATATGAAATATCCAGAACGGACAAGTCCAGAGAGACAGAAAGTAGATTAATGGTTGATAGGGGCCAGGAGAAAATGAGAAATTGAAGAGTGACTGCTAATAGATACATATTTGGGAGGGGTAATAAAAATATTCTGGAATTAGATAGTGGTAATGATTGCACAGCTCTGTGAATATACTAAATCACCACTTTAAAAGGGTGAATTTTATGATATGTGAATTAGATCTCAACAAATTTTATTTTTATTATTTTTTAAAGATTTTGTTTATTTATTTGACAGAGAGAGAAAACATAAGCCAGGGGAGCAGGAAAAGAAGGTTCCCCACTGAGCATGGTGGGGCTTGATCCCAGGACTCTGGGATCATGACCTGAGCCAAAGGCAGATGCTTAACCAACTGAGCCACCCAGGCACCCCTCAACAAATTTTATAACAAAACATAATGTAAGCTTTACATTCAATATATTCACTGAGGAAAATTAATAATTGAAATAACTCTATTCTGTCACCAGTAAATTCATAACATTAAGCAGCTTTCTCTTCTATCCATTTTTTCTATTATCAATTTTTTTAAAAAGCAACTGGAAAAGACAATAAAGGATTGGGCAGTAACAGACATGACAGAAAAGTAAAATATGATTTTAACAAAAGAATTCCATTAAATTTTGCAATATGAAGGTCACTAGAGATCTTAGGAAGAAAAGATTCAGTGGTGAGGGGAGCATAGAAACCTAACCTTATAGGAAGTATCAATGAGTTGTTAAATTGCAGACAGCAAGTTTATTCCATTTCTTTCAGAAGTTTGACTATTAAGGTAAATGAAAAATAGGGTAGTTTTAGGAAGATATTGGATCAAAGAAAGTTAAGAGATTACTTAAAAATAAATACAACAGCAATGGATGTTCACTAAGGAAACTAAATATACACAGGCATATTTCTTAAGAGGTTACTTAAAAAATAAATAAATACAAGAACAATGGGTCAAAGAAAGTTCCCCCCGAGATATAAACATGATTACATGCTAAAAAGAAAAAAAAATTGAGGCCAAAGATACAAGAATAAGAGAAAATGACTAACAGAGAAAGGACCATAAGAAAGTATGAGGGGAGATATCCAAAGTCCAGGTGAAAGGACTTGTCTTGGACCAAAGAAGCATACTTTCTCTATGGAGACAGGAGCACGGGAGTGGGTATAATTGAAGTTCAATCTGTAGGTATTCCAGTGAGTGAGGGAAATGGAATAACTATAGTTTTGCGAGTTCTGTTAAGGTGGGAAATAC
This sequence comes from Mellivora capensis, assembly GCA_004024625.1. NCBI lineage: Eukaryota > Metazoa > Chordata > Mammalia > Carnivora > Mustelidae > Mellivora > Mellivora capensis. Next base: position 67,344 of record PISX010003040.1, read on the forward strand.
TGAAAATTAGGAGTCAAGAGGCTTGAGAGTAATTACAAGAGAGTAATTGGCATAATGGGTAAAAGGATAAAAATTCAAGTGAGTTTCAAAAGAGAATGTAAGCTGGTTGATCTTGCATCCCATGGCTAACACTGTAGTTTTTTTTTTGTTGTTAGATTTTTATTTATCTCTTTGAAAGACAGAGATCACAAGTAGTCAGAGAGGCAGGCAGAGAGAGAGGGGGAAGCAGGCTCCTCGCTGAGCAGAGAGCCCGATGTGGGGCTCGATCCCAGGACTGGGATCATGACCTGAGCCGAAGGCAGAGGCCTTAACCACTGAGCCACCCAGGCGCCCCCACCACTGTAGTTTTGCTGGGATAGTAAAAAGACAGACCTGACCCCTTTGACTTCTCTTGTGGGGTACAGGCACCAAGCTTAATCATGTCATCAAACTATACAATAATGGGGAGGGACTACTCCAAAATGAAAATACAGTGCTATTAAGAAAAGGATGGAAGCTAGGTGACCAATAAATGACAAATGAACCATAATTTTGATTTTTAAGTTTGTATTTTAATTTGAGTTAACATACAGTGTTATATTTGAACCGTAATTTTGTATTACATGGTAGCATACTCTCACAAGAACTGCTGTAATATATAGACCAAATGAGTAGGGTCCATGAGCTCTAATAAGCCTTTATCCTCTATGGTACTGTCTCCTAAGCCTTCACTTATGCTATTCCCTTTGCTCAGAATGCTCATTCACAATTTCAGCCTGTCTCCAATGCCAAGGACTTTTAAAATCTTTCTATCTCTTACAATGCCAAGTAGAGTGGCTAACATGTCAAATACTGATTTGAGTTCAGATGAAACAGAAAAAAAAATCACTAAGGGCTAAGTAATCAGAAAGGGCTTCACAGGAAAGTGTGAAATTTTAGCTTGCCCTTAAAAGATGGTAAGTATTCTACTGCCAAAAAGATAATTTTTTTTAAAGATTTTATTTATTTATTTGAGAGAGAGGCAGTGAGAGAGCATGAGCGAGGAGAAGGTCAGAGGGAGAAGCAGACTCCCCGTGGAGCTGGGAGCCTGATGCGGGACTCGATCCCGGGTCTCGGGGATTATGACCTGAGCTGAAGGCAGTCGTCCAACCAACTGAGCCACCCAGGCGTCCCGAAAAAGATAATTTTAATAGGAAGGATGACACAAGTGACAATGAAGGTAGGAATATTCATTAAGATAACCAATTTATATATAAATGGGGGTTCTTATTATGAACAGTAGACAATGCTGGCAAACCAACATGACATGGGTCTTGAATGGCCAGCTAAAACATTTGAACTATATTTATTAGGCCAGTGATTTTCAAGAGGGGAACAGGGTAAGAAAATGTGTGGGAGGGGGGAAACGATGAGGGTTTTATTTAGCTGTGGTGACACAAGTGCTAGCATTATGAGACCTTATCAGTCATCAACTTCAGTTTCCAACACTTTACAGATGAGGAAATTGAGAACCAGAAAGATGAAGTGACCTACTACCTAAGTTGACCCAACTTAACTAGGGGAGAATAACTAAACTCATACCTGGGACCAGTACCTGTGTCTCCTAATTTTCTATTTAGTTTTTTTTTTCTACCATACATGGGAAGAAATTATGACATGGCCTCGCTGAAAGAATTTGCAAATATAAAAAGGAAGTATACATAAAGGCATTTAACTTGAAGAATTGCAATACCATCAATTCATGTGAATTTATGATGACAGGACAACTATACGGAATATATAAAGGAATAATGAGAATAAAAATTTTACACATTGAGAGAAAGAGACACATTAATCATTAAGTCCCCTAAGAAATAACTACAGCTTTAAATTTTTCCCATTTATTTGTATTTGATCCAGAGAAACAGAAAAACACCGTGAAGGAGACAGAAAAAGTATTATCTTTCCTATTTTGCAAAGGACATTGAAATATGCTAATTGGCTATGTGAAGAGCCAGAACTCATTCCAGTACTCTTTCCACAACTTCCAAGAAAATGCAAAATCTCCAAAATACAACAGAACAAGCATGAGGTACTTCCGTTTTGCAGGTGGAAGCAAGGCTTTGTAATTGAGTAAAGAAAGGCGCTGAGGAGAAAATAGGTTAATTGGAAGTGTGAGAGGGTAGTTTATGAGATAGCAATACTACTTGGTATTAGTTTTAACTATGAATACATCTGTCCTAGAAATTCTTGGTACATAGTAGGTACAGAGCAATTATTTAATTTAATAATTTAATGGCACAAATTTCAATCTATACACCTCTTGTCTATGGCTGGTAAATTTAACTTTATAATGTCATTATCCTCAGGTCACAAACCATATGCTTTGCATCCTACTAGAAATGAAGAAATCATTGAAATTGCTCTTGCTGGGATGATGTCAAAAGGCAAAATTAAGTTACCTACACAGCTGTGATATATAATACATCTCCCAATGGACAAAATTCCAGTGTTTAATACTTAAATATATACACACATGGTCTATTCTTATCCCCCCCCACCTCTCTCTCTCACACACACACCTAACCACAACTCTGATCTTTCCTTCGGCCTTTATCATTTCGAACACTGGCATATTTTGTATTATACTAGATATAGAGACCTTTCCTTAAGTGTTTACCCATAGTTACACATTAAATGATATATTGTTAAAAATACAAAAAAAAACCCAAAAATGATTAAATCTTTAAAAAGGGGGGGTGGTGCCAGGATGGCTCAGTCAGTTGAGCAGCTGCCTTTGGTTCAGGTTATGATTGCAATGTCTTGGGATCAAGCCCTACTCAGGGGTGAGTTTGCATCTCCTCTCCCTCTGCTGCTCCCCCTGCTTCTGCCACCTCGATTGTGTGCTCTCTCTCTCTCAAACAGATGTAATCTTTAAAAAAAAAAATACAAAAAAGAAGTTTAGAAACAACCTGAGGGTTTTGAAGGGGCAGGGGGTGGGAGGTTGGGGGAGCCAGGTGTTGGGTATTATGGAGGGCACGCATTGCATGGAGCACCTGGTGTGGTGCAAAAACTATGAATTCTGTTACGCTGAAAAGAAATTAAAAATAAATAAATAAATAAATGAATAAAGAAGTTTAGGAACTCTGATGCATGATGGGTGGGGGGCTTTCAACTTTAAAGGAAACTTGGGTATGGAGCCTCCAGTGACCTGGCAAATCAGTTAGAATACAAAGGTCAAGAAACTGAGGTAACTTGACTAGTCTATGGGGAAATTTAATTACAAAAGAATTGTAAAGGCAAGGACTTGCTAGGTTGAGGGAATCAGGAAGTACACAGCAGGTCAAAGTGGAGTATGAATGCTATGTGAGAGGCTTTTATTTTTTTTTAAAGATTTTATTTATTTATTTGACAGAGATTACAAGTACACAGAGAGGCAGGCAGAGAGAGGAAGGGAAGCAGGCTCCCCACTGAGCAGAGAGCCCGATGAGGGGGCTCTATCCCAGGACCCTGGTATCATGACCTGAGCCGAGGCAGAGGCTTTAACATACTGAGCCACCCAGGTGCCCCTATGTGAGAGGCTTTTAAAGATCTGAAGGAGGGAAAAAAATTGAGGGTAGAGGCTCTAGAGTCCCATATGCTTTTTGTGAGGGTGTTTGACCTTAAGAAGGGCTCTAAAAGGAAAGAAGGCCTAGTGATAGACACCATTAAAAATCACCGATTCCTAAGGTAGCATGAAATTCCCCTCAATAAATGTATGTAACTGTGTTTCAGAGTCCAATATTAAGGGGAATGTTTTAATATCAAAATTTGCTTTCCTTTTTTTAATAGGATAGCTCTTTATTTATTTTTTATTTTTTTAAAGACTTTATTTATTTATTTGACAGGCAGAGATCACAAGGAGGCAGAGAGGCAGGCAGAGAGAGAGGAGGAAGCAGGCTCCCCGCTGTGCAGAGAGCTCAATGGGGGACTCGATCCCAGGACCCTGGGATCATGACCTGAGCTGAAGGCAGAGGCTTTAACCCACTGAGCCACCCAGGCACCCTTACTTTCCTTTTTTAAAAGATTTTATTTATTTGAGAGAGACAGATAACAACCAGGGGAGAGGGGTAGAGGGAGAAGCAGATTCCCCAATAAGCAGGGAGCCCAATGCCCGACTTGAAGCCAGGACCCTGAGATCATGACCTGAGCCAAAGGTAGCTGCTTAACTGACAGAGTCACTGAGGTGCCCATCAAGATTTACTTTCAATTTTAACTAAAGAGTAGAGATTAGTATAACTGTAGGAGCTACAAAGTCTAAGACCCAGTCTCTGCCTTCAAGACTTCCCTCTGGTTGAGGAAGTGTGCTGATTAGCTAAGTGAAGATAGCCCATAATACAACACAGTGCCAAATGAGGCATGTAGCAAAGTGTTGAGATGGATGGACAAGTAAGAATTTGCTGAAGTGGTAAGGTTTAAGTTGAGCTGCAAAGGACCTTAAGGAATTCAAGAGGTAGGTTGGAGGGAAGGACACTCTACTTTGAGGAAGCCCAGAATGTGAGAGGTCTGTGAATGGACCAATCTGGATGAAATACGATTCAGATGTAGAGTAGCAAGAAGAGTGGCAGGGCATCTCAAGCCTGATTACAGAGGAGTTTGAAATGCCAGTTTAAAAAGCTTGAACAGTGACAGTGAGAGACATAAAAGATTAAGAAGGGAGTGACATGACAAAGTGACACTTGAAATAAAATTATCTCATTGAGGGATGCATATGGAGTAGAGAACTAAGCAACTCTCAACTGGATAACCACTGTAGGAGTGAGTTAACAAGGAACTAAGGTAGAATCACAGATTTTCTTGGTTGGGAGGAACCTTGAAGATCATTTAAGCCAAACACAACCCCAGAGTGGTAGCAGTGGGACTGAAAAGAAAGAGTGATGCAAGAAACATCATGAATAGTATAAATCAACTCCACAAAGTATGAATCAACTTAGCAATTGATTGCTAAATTTTAAAAAACCTCCACAGTTTCATGCCTGAGTGAATGAGAGAATGAAACTAGGGTTTAATTTTGTAAAATTCAGTGTGTGTGGTGGGAGGTGGGAAGAATGGAGATAAGTTCAGTTAAATTTATTGAGTTTGAGATGTCAGCTGGAAATCCAAGCAGAAACAAACTGTACCAAGAGGATTTGTCTAACATCATTAAAAACAAAGGAGGTCTGGGATGCCTGGGTGGCTCAGTTGGTTAAGCGGCTGCCTTCGGCTCAGGTCATGATCCCAGCGTCCTGGGATCGAGTCCCACATCGGGCTCCTTGCTTGGCAGGGAGCCTGTTTCTCCCTCTGCCTCTGCCTGCCACTCTGTCTGCCTGTGCTTGCTCGCTCTCTCTCCCTCTCTCTCTCTCTCTGACAAATAAATTAATTTAAAAAAAGGAGGTCTGCTTTCCTTGGTGGAGTCTTTGTTAGCTAAATCAGCTTTGAGGAATAGAATCCCCACTATCAATGTGTCTTGTACATAATATGGACTCAGTGAAGTGGTGGTTGAATCAAGAGAGCCCCTGAACTCTACTCCTCTTCCTTCTCCCTGAGTCTATGACAAGCTTTACAAATCTTCCTTCCATAACAAACCTCAAAAGTCCCCCCAGCCCAAGCAAAAAAGTGCTTTAGAAGCATGCAGTGCTTCTAGGCACAGAGTCTTGTGAATTGATCCAAAACCCTACTAATATTCAGTATTTTGTTGCCCTTGTAGGCCATTGGTACTGCCCCACAAAACAAGAATAATGATCTACAAAACACTAAGTAAAATTCAGAAGTAATCTTTAGAAAATCAATTTCACTCTAGCTGTTTAGTTTCAACCCCCGCTGTATGCCATCACTCCAATAAAAATTACTCTTCATCTCTGAAGTACAGGTCCATTGACAGGTGGATATGCATAGAGAAGATTACTCAACAGTCTATTATTTTAAAATTGTTTCAGCAGCTAGCAGCAGGGAAGTCTCCATGAAGCCACAGGATACAGGCAACCACCTTCATCCCTTGGCTATTCCAAGCACACAGAACTATCATCTAGCTTAGAAAGTAGCAATTGAAACCCCTCTCTCGCCAAATACACATTGTTTATAAGTTGATTTCCCAAATGGTATTTCATAGAGATGCTTATTAAGAATCCACTATTACCCATGCTTATGGCCCAGTGGTCTTCAAAAGTAGTCCCAGTATCACAGGTGATAAAGACTAAATAAGCCATAACAGGGGAGCTGAAGTTATGCATAGGAAAACAATTATTATCTCATTTATACTCTTTGCTTTAGTCCTTTCTTTAGAGCATTAGTTCTCAAATGGAATGAGGATCAGCATCAATGAAGAAGCCTTTTCTTTTCCCAAACAATAGATATTCATGTTTGCACTCTACTGGATCTGATGATGTATGCCTGAGTGTGGCCAGGGAAATGTGCATTTGAAAAAGTTCCCTAACGTATCCTGTGCATTAAGAACCTGTGTTTAAGAACCACTGCAAGACTATAGACTCTGAAAAACAACCTGAGGGTTTTGAAGGGGCGGGGGGTGGGAGGTTGGGGGAGCCAGGTGGTGGGTATTGTGGAGGGCACGCATTGCATGGAGCACTGGGTGTGGTGTAAAACTATGAACTCTGTTACGCTGAAAAGAAATAAAAAAAAAAAAAAAAGAACCACTGCATTTGGCAATCTGTATAATATATTTTAACCCTACAATTGCAGTAAAAAAAATTCTAAGTAGGATCTAGGAATATTTCTATCGGAAAGAATGAGATGGAGAGAGACAGATCATTTGGGGTCAAGATCCTTGCTTCATGTATGCCCATTTTAGTGCAGGAAGCCAGTGGACACCACATGCACTCTAGGTTCTAACCATACCAAGCCACTCGCAATTCCATAAATCACAGATTCTTACCCAAGAATACACACCAGAATCACCCACAGAACTTTTAAAAAATATACATAACTAAACTTCCACCCCTAGAGCTTCTAAATGAGTTGAATCTATGTTGGGATCCTGGGCACACTAATTAATGATAGATAACTCAGAGGGTCATTGAGATTGAACAGTCTTGAAGATTCTCTTCCTCTAAAGAATGGTATCACTCAGACAGAAACAACCACCTCCTACATGTTTATTGACCATATTCCATGTGCCACTTCTTAAAATAACAAATTTAGATAAAATTTGCATATCATAGAATTCATCCATTTTAGGTATACAATTCAATGCTTTATAGTAACTTTACCAAATTCTATAACCATGATAGCTCTTGGATTATTTCTTTTCTTCTAATTCCACTGCCACCACCCTGACTCTGCTAAATCAGTTTTAAAATAGTTTAATCCAACAGGTTCCCTCAATAAACTCTCTCATGCCCATATTCACTTAATTCCCATTCCATCCAGCTGGCCCAAGCAGCCACTGATCTAATTTTTGTCTCTACATATCTGTTTATCCCCAAACCCAGGGGTTATTTCCATTTGAGACATAGAAACCAAACTGGGCACCAGGTCTTCCTATTCTAGATACTGTATATAAAGGGAGTCATACATTATGTGTTTCGTTTCTTTCACTTGGCATAATATTTTTTAAGTTCATCCATATTGTAGCATGTATCTGTACTTCTTTCCTTTTTATAACTGAGTAATGTTCCATTGTAGAAAATATTATACCACATTATATTTATCCATCAGACATTTGGGTTGATCATATATACTTTCATTTATCTTGGGTATATACCTAGGATAAGAATCACTGGATCATGTAGTCACTGTATGTTAACTTACTGAGGAAGTACTAAACTGTTATCTAAAACAGTTAAATCATTTTACATTCCCACCAGCAATTTATGAGGGTTTTTATTTCTATACATCTCCACATGTTATTGTCTTTTTCACTATGGCCACTGTAGTGAATGTGAAATGGTGTAACTATTGTGGTTTTAAAACAATATTTATTATTTTCATTGAGGTATAATTGACATAAAATATTATATTAGTTTCAGCTATACATAATGATTTGATAGTTGTATATATTACAAAATGATCACCACAATAAGTCTAGTTAACATTTCTCACCATAGTTTCAAATTTTTTTTTGTAGTGAGAACTTTTAAGATCTAGTCTTTTAGCAACATTCAAATATGAAATACAGTATTATTAGCTACAGTCACCATGCTGTAAATTACATCCCTATGACTCATTTATTTTATAACTGGAAGATTGTACCTTTTGGCTTCCTTCACCCATTACACCCACCCTCCACCCTCCACCTCTGGCAACCACTAATCTGTTCTTATATCTATGAGCTTAGGTTTTGTTATTGTTGTTGGATTCCACATATTACTGAGATCATGTGGTAATTTTCTCCACTGTGGTTTTAATTTGCATTTCCCTGATGGATAATGATGTCAAATATCTTTTCATGTATCTATTTAGCAATCTGAATATCTTCTGAGCTGAAATATTTGTTTATATCTTTTGACCATTTTGTGCTTGGGTTATCTTATTATTATGTTCCAAGAGTCCTTTGTAAAATTCCAGATAAAATTCTGTATTGAATGCAAGTTTTGCAAATATTTTCCCCTCATATGCTATATTTATTTTTATTTTTTTAAAAACACAAGTATTTATATTTTAATGAAATCCAGTTTACCAATTTTACTATTTTTTGCACTGTGTTTTGGTGTTTTATTTATCAAATCCTTGTCTAGCCCAGAGTTTTGAAGATTTTCTCCTATATTTTCTTCTAAAAGTTTTACTGTTTTTACACTTACATTTTAAACTACTGTACATTTTGAGGGGCACCTGGGTGGCTCAGTCAGGTAAGAGATAGCCTTTGGCTCAGGTTATGACCCTGGGGTCCTAGATGGAGACCTGCATCTGGTTTCCTGCTCAGCAGGGTGTCTGCTTCTCCTTCTCCCTCTATTCCTCCCCCCTGACTCATACTAACAAAATAAAATCTTAAAAAGAATAAATAAATAAACTACTGTACATTTTTTTTAAAGATTTTATTTATTTATTTGTCTATTTGAGAGAGAGAGAGAAAGAGAGCAAGCACGAGGGAGAGGCAGAAGCAGCAGCAGACTCTTTGCTGTGCAGGGAGCCTGATGCAGGGCTCTATCCCAGGACCCGGAGATCATTACCCGAGCTGAAGGCAGATACTTAACCAACTGAGCCACCCAGGTGCCCTTGTACATTTTTGTCCAATGGAGGTTTCCGTCCCAGGACCCTGGGATGACTCAAGCTAAAGGCCTACTCTTAACTAACTGAGCCACCAAGGCACCTCACTATTGTACATTTTGGGGGTACAGTGTACAGCAAGGGTCTAAGTTGATCTTTCTGAACTGGGATATCCAACTATCCCAGCACCATTTGTTGAATAGAGTATTTTTTTCTCCCAGTATAGTATATTTGTAAAAAATCAATCAACCATAAATGTGAGGGTTGTTTCTGATCAATTTTGTTTCATTGATTTATATACCTATCCTTGTGCTAGTACCACACTACCTTGACAACTGTAGCTTTATAGAAACTGAGTTTTCAGGTCCCTAAATATGGCAAGTTCTCTCTCACTTCCAGGTCTTTGCACAGGCTATTCCTTCTGATTAAAACAACCCTGTCCTAGAAAATTCTTACTTATTTTTCAGATCTAAGCTCAGAAGATGCTTTGTCCAGAAATTGCTCATTGATTTCAAAAGGCTGTGTCAGGTATTCCTATTTAGTTCTCCAGATCATCTTATGATTAACCTTAACATTACATTATCACATTGTATTATATTTGCCTGTTCATGTGACTGCAAGCTCCATGATGGCAAAAATCCTCTCTAAACAGTTTTTTCTAAAGTTTGGCAAAGATCTGAACACTATTTTCAAAAAGAACAAAATGATAGGGGCACCTGGGTGGCTCAGGCAGTTAAGCATCTGACCCTTGGTTTGGGTTCCAGTCATAATCTCAGGGTCCTGGGAAGCCCATTGGGCTCCACACTCAGCATGGAGTCTGCTAGGGGTTCTTTCCCTCTCCCTTTCTGTCTCCCTCCCCCTCTTCCCCACTCCCTACTCTCACATGCACTCTCTTTCTCAAATAAATAAGTAAAATCTTAAAAAAAAGTGAAAAAAGAAAATGAAAATTCTAGGAATCAGAGAAAGTTAGAGAAAGACAAATATCATATGATTTCACTCATATGTGATTTAAGAAACAAAACAGATGAACACAGGGAAAGGGAAGGAAAAATAAAATTAAACAAAAATAGAGAGGGAGGTAAATCATAAGAGACTCTTAACTCTAACAAACCTAGAGTTCCTGGATGGGAGGTTGGTGAGGAGATGGGGTAACTGGGTGATGGGCATTAAGGAGGGCACTTGAAATAATGAGCAATGGGTGTTGTATGCAAGTGATGGATCACTAAGTTCTAACTCTGAAACTAATAATACAGTATAGGTTCATTAAATTGAATTTAAATTAAAAAATAAAAGTGGGTGAGTTTAATAGATTAGACGATTCTAAAGAGAGAATCAATGAATTGAATGATAGGTCAGAAGAAAATAACCAGGATGTGACCCAGAGAAAAAGCACAAAATATAAAGTGCATAAGAGATATACAAGGGACACATTGTAACTGAATCTTAGAGAGATAAGCAGGAATAACATTTAGAGAGGTAATAGCTGGGAATATTTGAAAATGACAAAAAAAGTCAAGCCACAGATTCAAGTACTTGAATATGTGAACCCCAGGGAATAAAATTATAAAGAAAATCACACCTAAACATCATGAAAAAATGACTAAGAGGCAAAAATAAAGTTTTTCATTTGGAAAATTAGCAGCAGAGTTGGAAGACCCTAGGGTCACCCTGTCTGATGAATACCACCAGGTAATTATCAAATCATCCTAAATACTCCAGGAATTGAACTGAACTGGTAGAACAAATTCCACAACTAAAGATAGAGAACAGGCCACACTGAAGAAGGTAGAAGCTGTGGAGATGTGATTGAAAGACAAACAGATAGTGCCCACTGTGATAGGGAGGGAGCTGTAATCACAGAAAAGGGTAAGAGACAGACTAGCACACAGGAGAGCACATGGGGAAAATCCCCAAAGCAATTGGCTTGGAAAGTAAGAGGGGCCAATTTTCATGAGTTCTTGCAACCAGAAGGGCTGAAAGCCTGGAGATTTAAGTCAGGAGGCTTGGCTGGAATAGAGCCTGGAGGGCATCAAACTCTCTTGGAGAGAAGGCAGGCAAATGACCCACAGACATACAGTGTGGAAAAGGTGATTTAAGAGTACATAATGGGGCAGTTATTCACTCATCTCAGACTGTGTCGCAGAGAGGCAGCATTCAGGGAGAGATCCCCTAGGAAATAAGGAATTGCATATCTCCACCCCACCTCTCAGCATAAGCACAGGGCCATCTGCAAGAACCAGTACACTGCCAACACTTGTTACCTAATTTGTGGACACCAAGCCTATGCTCCTCATGCTCCAGTGGAATCGCCCTTTCCAGTCACACTTACCTCAGTGCCAGCATGTCAGGCCATCTCCCCCAGAAGGATGACCCAACCCCTTCCCACAACAAGTCATCTAATACAGGAGTTTTGCCGAGTCTTGGTTCCAGCGGCATTGGCAACAGGTCTCATTTCAAAAACTGACCAGAGCATACCTAAGTTAAAATGCACCACATTCAGCCAAGGGACAAAACACTGCTCATAACATACAAAGAGAGCCTCGAGACAAGTGGCCTGAAGGATAAAGTGGCCAGGAAAAAAGGGAAGAGCACATTTAGCACACATTGTAGACACTCCAGGAAGCACCAGGCCCTGTGGAAGAGGGGACACTATATGGCAGGGCAGCACAGGACCCATTCTTCATAAGGCCATTACCTGCAAAAACAGGAAATATAGCTGATGTTCCTAACACATTTTTTAAAAGGCAGAGATAATTAGACAAAATGAGAAGACAGAGTGATTTACCCCCAATGAAAGAGCAGGACAAGGCATGGCCAGAGATGTAAGTAATATGCCTAAGAGAGAATTTAAAGTAATGATCATAAGGATACTCACTTCACTTGAAAGAAGAGTGGAAGACATTACTGAGACCCTGAACACAGAGATACGACCCTTAACATACCAAAAATAAAGGGCTCAATAAATGAAATTAGAAACACACTTGAAAGAATGAACAGCAGGCTGGAATAAGCAGAGAAACTAATTAATAACCTAAAAGTCAAAGTAATGGAAAGTATTCAAGCTGACCAAAGAGAAACAATTATGAAAAACAAGAATAGACTTAGAGAACTCAGTGACTCCATCAAATGTAATAACATTCATATTATAGGAGTCCCAAAAGAAGACAACTGAGAAAAGGAGATGGAAATTTAGTTCAAGAAATAATAGCTGAAAACTTCCCTAATCTGGGGAAGGAAACTCATATCCAGATCCAAGAGGCACAGAAAACATCCACCAAAATAAAACCAGATCCACACCAAGACACATTGAAGTTAAATTGATAAAACATAGTGATAAGGCAAAACATTTTAAAGCAGCAAGACAAATGAAGGCAGTAACATACCAGGGAGACCCCATAAGGCTAGCAGGGGACTTTTCAGCAGAAACTTTACAAGCCAGAAGGGAGTGGCATGACATATTTGAAGTACTGAATGAGAAAAATCTGCAGGCAAGAATACTGAATCCAGCAAGCCTAGCAGCCTAGCATTCAGAATACAAGGAGAGATAAAGAGTATTCCAGATAAAAACAAACAAACAAACAAACACCTAAAGGAGTTCATGACCACCAAACCAGATCTGTAAGAAATACTAAATTTTAAAAATTAAATATTAAAGGGAACTCCTTGAGTGCAAATACCAAAAGTGACAGTATGAAAGTAGAAAACATAAAAGCAGTAAAAAGGAATATTTCTGTAAAAAAAAATTAAGGATCTCACAAAATAAAGGATTTAAATATGACAACATACATCTAAATGTGGGGAGGGAAAGAGTAAAGAGTGGATTCAAGCTTAAATGACCATGAACTAAATATAGCTTGCTATATGCAGAAAAGGTTATATACAAACCCAATGGTAACCATATATCAAAAAATACTAATAAATATGCAAATAAAAAATAGAAGGAAATGCATATATATTACTAGAGAATACTGGCAAACCATAAGAGAAAAAAAAGGCAGGGAAGGACCAAAGAAAACCTTTAGAAACAACAAAACAAATAATAAAAGTGCCAATAAATACATATCTATCAGTTATTATTTATAAATGACCTAAATGCTACAGTCAAAACATATAGGTTGACTGAATGAATGAAAAAACACATGTCTATGCTGCCAATAAGAGACTAATTTTAGACCTAAAGACACCTGCGGACTGAAAGTGAAGGGACAAAGAATGTCATGCCAAAGGATGTCTAAAGAAACCGAGTGTAGCAATACTTTTTTTCCAAACAAAAGAGACTTTAAAACAAAGACTGAAATAAAAATCAAAGAAGGGCACTATATAGTAATAAAGGAGACAATCAGAGAAGATATAATAATTGTAGATATTGGGACGCCTGGGTGGCTCAGTTGGTTAAGCGGCTGCCTTTAGCTCAGGTCATGATCCCGGTGTCCTGGGATCGAGTCCCACATCGGGCTCCTTGTTCGGCAGGGAGCCTGCTTCACCCTCTGCCTCTGCCTGCCACTCTGTCTGCCTGTGCTCACTCTCTCTCTCTCTCCCTCTCTCTCTGACAAATAAATAAATTTTAAAAAAATTAAAAAAATAACTGTAGATATTTATGCACCGAACATAGGAACACCCCAAAACATAAAACAGTTAATAATAAAAAACTTAAATGGTAATACAATAATAATAGGAGACTTTAACACCCTTCTGACACCAATGGACAAATCATCAACACAAAAAATAAGCAAGGAAGCAGTGGCTTTGAATGATACACTGGACCAGATGGACTTAATAGATATATTCAGAATATTCCATCCTAAAACAGCAGAATACACCTTCTTTTCAAGTGCACATGGACAGTCTCCAGAATAGATTATGTATTAGGTCACAGAACAAACCTCAACAAATTCAAGAAGATACATGTCTTCTGACCCCAATGTTATGATATTAGAAATTAAACACAAGAAAAAATCTGGGATGACCACAAATAAATGGAGGTTAGATAACATGCTACTAAAGAGTGAATGGGTCAACCAGGAAATTTTTTTAAAAAGTAATACAGTACATAGAGGAATGCCTGGGTGGCTTAGTTGGTTAAGCAACCAACTCTTGATTTTGGCTCAGGTCAAGATCTCAGGTTGTGAGATCAAGTCATATTCTGGGCTCTGTTCTGGGCATGGAGCCTGTTTAAGATTCTCTTTCTCCCTCTCCCTCTGCCCCTGCCCTCCCAACTCATGCTCTCGCTCTCTCTCTCAAAAAAATACAGATACAAATGCAAATAAAAGCAAAATGGTTCAAAAACCTTTGGGATGCAGTGAAAGTGGTTCTCAGAGGTAAGTTTGTAGCAATACAGGCCTACCTCAAGAAGCAAGAAAAATCTCAAACAACCTAATCTTACACCTAAAGGAGCTAGAAAAACAACAAAAATGAAGCCTAAAGCCAGCAGAAGGAAGAAAATAATAAAGATTAGAGCATAAATAAAATTGGAAACTAAAAAAAAAAAAAACAGATAAGGACTTGGTTCATTGAAAAAAAATTTTTAAAACTGGTGGTAAATCTCTAGACAGACATATCAAGAAAAAAAAAGAGAAAGGAACCAAATAAACATGGAAACAAAAGTGAAAAGAGAAATAACAACCAACACCAAAGAAACATAATTATAAGAGAACATTATGAAAAACTATAGGCCAATAACTTGGACAACATAGAAGAAATTGATAAATTCCTAGAAACATATACCCTACCAAAGCTGAAGTAGGAAGAAAAAGAAAATTTGAACAGATTGATAACCAGCAAAGAAATCGTATCAGTAACAACAACAACAAAAACCAAAAACCAAACAACAACAAAAACAACCAGCAAACAAAACTCCAGGACCAGATGTCAAATAAGTAAGTGAAATCTTAAAAAAAAGAAAACCCAGAAATAAACTCACAATTATATGGTCAATTAACCTTTGATAAAGTAGAAAAGAATATCCAATGGGAAAAAGTCAGTCTTGTCAACAAAGAGTGTTGGAAAACTGGACAATAACAAGCAAAAGAATGAAACTGGACCACTTTCTTACACCATACACAAAAACAAATTCAAAATGGATTAAAGACCTAAATGTGAGACCTAAACCGTGAAAATGCTAGAAGAGAACAGGCAGTAACTTCTTTGACATTGGCAGTAGGAACTCCTTTGTAGATATGTCTCCTGAGGCAAGGGAAACAAAAGCAAAAATAAACTATGGGGACTATTCAAAATAAAAAGTTTCTGCACAGTGAAGAAAACAATCAGCAAAACTAAAAGGTAACCTATGGAATGGAAGAAGATATTTGCAAATAACATATCTGGTGAAGAGATAGTATCAAAAATACATAAAGAATTTATACAATTCAACACCAAAAAGAAAAAAAGAAAACTAATGACCCAACTTAAAAATGGGCATAAAACGTGAACATACAGATGGCCGACAGAGAAATGAAAAACTGTTCATCATTACTTACCATCAGGGTGATGCAAATCAAAACTACAATGAGGTTATCACCTCACACCCATCAGAATGGCTAAAATCAAAACACAACAAACAAGAGGTGTTGATGAGGCTGTGTAGAAATTGGAACACTCGTGCATTCTTGGTGGGAATGAAAACTGGTATAGCCACTCTGGAAAACACTATGGAGGTTCCTTAACAACTTAAAAGTAGAACTACCTATAATCCAGCAATTGCACTATTTCGTATTTATCCAAAGACTAAAAAACCACTAATTCAAAGGGATACATGCATTGCTATGTTTATCACAACATTATTTACAATAACAAATTCTGAAAGCAGCCCAAGTATCCACTGATTGATGAATGGATAAAGGAGAAGTGATGTGTGTGTGTGTGTGTGTGTGTGTAGTGTATATAATGGAATATATATATACACACATTTATATATATGTGTGTATATAAAGTACATATAAAATATATATACATACAATATATTATGGAATATTATTCAGCCATTAAAAAAGAGAATGATATCCTGCCATTTGCAATGACATGAATGGAGTTACAGAGTATAATGCTTAGTGACATAAGTCAAAGACAAATACCATATGATTTCTCATATGTGGAATTTAAAAGGGAAAAAAAAGGAAAAAAAGACAAATCAAGAAACAGACTCTTAAGTATAAAGAAACTGATAGTTACCAGGGGATGATGGTGTGGAGGATGGGTTAAATAGGTGACAGGGATTAAGAAATGCACTGTAGGGCATTGCAATGATGAGCACTACGTGTTGTATGAAATTGTGGAATCACCTCACTGTATACCTGAAACTAGTATAACATTGTATGTTATTTGAATTAATTTGAATTAATTTGGACTAATTTGAATTAATTGAACTAATTGATTGGAACTAATAAATTGAATTAATTGAACTAATTTGAATTAAAATAAAAATTTTAAAAGCCAAAAACAAAACCCAAAGACAAAGAGAAACCTCAAAATCAAACGTCAAAAACAAACGTTACCTTCAGAAAAGCAAATATAAGAATTTCCCAACAGAAATAATAGAGAGCTTTAGGGGTGCCTGGGTGGCCCAGTTGCTAAGCGTCTGCCTTCAGCTCAGATCATGATGCCAGGGTCCTGGAATCGAGCCCCACATGGGGAATCCCTGCTCAGTGGGAAACCTGCTTCTCCCTCTCCCACTCCCCCTACTTGTGTTCCCTCTCTCACTGTGTCTCTCACTATCAAATAAATACTTAAGATCTTAAAAGAAAAGAAATAATGGAGATCTTTCATTGACACAGTATCTTTAACATTTTATAAGAAAAATTACTAAACTATAATTGCATTATCTAGTAAAAAAAAAATGCCCTTCAAAAATAAAGGTGAGGGGGGCATGGGTGGCTCAGGTAGCTGGACGTTTGACTCTGGATTATGACTCAGGTCATGATCTCAGGATCATGAGATCAAGCCCCATGTCAGGCTCTATACTCAAGGGGAAGTATGCTTCTTTCTTTTCTCTCTCCCCCTTCCTCCCTCTCCCTCTGCCCCTCCCTCTGCCTCTAAAAATAAATATATCTTTAAGAAAATAAAGGTAAAATAACAAGAGTAAAAATATGAAAGACATATTTTCAGACAAAAACTAAAAAACAATTATCAGCAGCATATGGACACTAAAGGGAATGTTAAAGAGTGTTATTAAAGTAAAAGGAAATTATCCCAAACTGAAACTTGGGAAGGAAAGAAAAAATAATGAATAAAGGGTAAAAATAGAATACAAATAGTATGAGGGTATATTTAGAGCCAAATATGTACTTAGTTACATTAATTTAAAATTGATTAAATGTGCCAGTTCCATAGGCTAAATTAAAAAAGAAAAATATGTCTGTTTGTGAAAAATATATTTAAAACATATGGAAAGCTTTTAATTTTAAAAGATGGAAGACATCATATAAAAGGTATCCACACAAAGTAGCACTATTAATATCAAGCAATGTAGACGTTAAGGTAAAAGGCATTACTATAAAGAGGACATTTCATAATAAAAGGTTCCTTCCATTTAAAAGGAAGTTTTAAGAACAGTTCTAAATTTGCATTCACCAAGTAACATTAATCTCAAAATGTGACTCAAAAACTATAAGAACTAAACGACATGAATAAACCAGACAAAGAGCCCATGAAAAAGAATTACAGACCAATATCCCTGACGAATATGGATGACAAAATACTCACCAAGATTCTAGCCTATAGGATCCAACAATACATTAAAAGAATAATTCACCACAATGAAGTGGGATTTATTCATGGAATGCAAGGGTGGTTCAACAAGGGTGGTGATTGGTTCACAAATCAATCAACATGATAGATCACATTAATAAAAGAAAAGAACCATATATCCTCTCAATTGATGCAGAAAAGCATTTGACAAAATACAGCATCCTTTCTTGATTAAAACTCTTCAAAGTATAGGGACTGAGGGAACATACCTCAATATCATAAAAGCCATCTAAGAAAAGCCCACAATGAGTATCATTCTCAATGGTGAACAACTGAGAGTTTTTCCCTTAAGGTCAGGAACATGACAGGGATGCCCACACTTGCTACTATGTTTCAACATAGTGCTAGAAATCCCAGCCTCAGCAATCAGACAACAAAAAGAAATACTGAACTATTAAAACTGGCAAAGAAGAAGTCATACTCTCACTCTTCACTGATGACATGACACTTTAAGTGGAAAACCCAAAAGGTGCCACCCCAAAATTGCTAGAACTCATACAGCAACTCAGCAATGTGGCAGGATACAAAATCAATGCACACAAATCAATTCCATTTCTATACACTAACAATGCAACTGAAAAAAGAAATTAAGGAATCAATCCCATTTACAACTGTCCCCAAAACCTGAAGATACCTAGGAATAAGCCAAACCAAAGAGGTAAAAGACTGTGCCCTAAAAACTACAGAACACTTATGAAAGAAATTGAGGAAGACACAAAGAAATGGAAAAACATTTCATGCTCATGGATTGGAAGAACAAACATTGTTAAAATGTCTATGCTGCCCAGAGCAATCTACACATTCAGTGCAGTCCCTATCAAAACACCATTGACATTTTTCACAGAGCTGAAACAAACAATCCAAAAATTTCTATGGAACCAGAGAAGACCCCAAATCACCAGGGCAATGTTCAAAAAGAAAACCAAATCTGGGGATATCATGGTGCCTGACTTCAAGCTGTATTACAAAGCTGTGATCATCAAGACAGCAAGATACTGGCACAAATACAGACACACAGATCAATGGAACAGAATAGAGACCCCAGAAATGGACCCATAACTCTATGGTCAAGTAATCTTTGACAAAGCAGGAAAAAATACCTAATGGAAAAAAGACTGTCTCTTCAAT